>JAPDDN010000308.1:0-80962 GCA_027422405.1 Ptychobarbus kaznakovi
CGGTCAGGTAAGTATGATTTGGACCATGCTAATTGCACTTCCACTAATGCCAAACAGAGATTTTCTAGTCTATTCAAAAGAATGTTGTGATCGATAGTGTCGAACGCAGTGTTAAGATCCAGTAGCACTAATAGAGAGATACAACCATGATCAGAGATGATAAGAACAGGTCATTTGTCACTCTAATGAGAGCAGTCTCAGTAATATGAGATGGTCTAAATCCTGACTGGAAGTCCTCACAGATATCATTTTTCTCTAAGGAGGAATATAATTGTGAGGATACTACCTTTTCATCTTTGACAGAAAATGGAGATTCGAGATCGGTCTGTAGTTAACTAGATCTTTGGGGTCAAGTTGTGTTTTTTTAATGAGAGTGTTAATAACAGCCAATTTAAAGGTTTTGGGGACATATCCTAGTGACAATGACGAATTAATAGTAGCTAAAATAGGATCTATGACATCTGGAAGCAACTCTTTTAGTAGTTTAGATGGAATAAGGTCTAACATACATTGATTTAGCTGATTTAACAAGTTTATACAATTCTTCCTCTCCTATAGTAGAGAATGATTAGAATTGTTCCTCAGGGGATCTATACTGCACTATTTGATGTGATACTGTAGCTGATGGCTGCATGGTTACAATTTGATCTCTAATAGTATCGATTTTGGAAGTAAAATAGTTCATAAAGTCATTACTGCTGTGCTGTTGGGAAATGTCAACACCCGTTGATGCTTTATTTTTTGTTAAGTTTGCCACTGTATTGAATAAATACCTGGGGTTTGTTTTCTTCTAAATGAGACGAAAAGTAATCAGATCTAACAGTTTTTAATGCTTTTCTGTAGGATAGGGTACTTTCCCACCAAGCCATACGAAATACCTCTAGTTTTGTTTTCCTCCAGCTGCGCTCCATTTTCCGGGCTGCTCTCTTTAAGGAACATGAGTGTGCTCATTATACCATGGTGTTGGACTCTTTTCCTTAATCTTGCTTAAGCGTAAAGGAGCAACCGTATCTAAAGTGCTAAAAAAAGAGAGAGTTCATAGTTTCTGTTACATCAAGATTTTCTGCGTTGTTCGACATGCTGAGGAATTGAGATAAATCAGGAAGATTACTTAAAAAGCAGTCTTTTGTGGTAGAAGTGATGGTTCTACGATACTTGTAACAAGGAGTTTAGTTTACAGCTTTAGCTATATGGAGTTTACACAAGACTAGATAATGATCTGATATATCAACACCATTAACATCAAAGTATGATTTTGACAATGAGCAGGTCCTGACACGTGTTGTCTAACCCCGATAGAGTTCAACATATCTATGAATGTTGATCCTAATGCATATTTTTTATTATAAACATGGATATTAAAATCCCCCACAATTAAGACTTTATCTGCAGCCAGCACAAACTCTGATAGAAAATAATCCAATTCTTTAATAATGTCTGTATGGTGCCCTGGTAGGCCTGTATACAGTAGCCAGTACAAACATCATGGGGGATTTATCATTAATACTTTTTGCTCTAGATAATGTTATATGAAGCACCATTACTTCCAAGGAGTTATACTTAAAGCCTGTCTATAAAATGTATGTTCATTTGCAACATTTATGCTAACAACAATGAAGAGACATATGACATCAAAACAGCCACATTTGCTGATGCTCACTGTGTTGCGTTGTCACGGGAACATCCCAGCGCATCCCAGAGGCACCAGCGCAATCAATTGCATTTCTTTCAATGGAAACAACTTAAAATAAGCCATAATTTTTGCTCATAAGAGTAATACATAATTCGGAACTGTAAAGGGTCTACTTTTATTTGTGTGGACACACAATATCAACAAAACATCCTGCTTTTATAAAATACAGAAAGCAATGAAGCGCTTTCTGCCATCTCGTCTTGAACGGGAGCGCTTCACAAAAATGAACCAAAAGTCATCGAACACAGACATGATAAATATATCTATAGAAAGCTTTAAATTACTACTTAACAAAATAAATCAAATCGAAAACAAAAACTCATTCATTATAATCTGTGAAGATTCACTTATTTCTAAAGGCGCTTCTATTTAGATGGCGAGTCAGGGTCATCATCTTCAATTTGCTACACGGTCACAGAAAACACTAGTTTATTAGTAAATAATTCAAATATCTCCTTACTATTTCCCCCGGACACATTCATGTTAATAACTTTTGCTGGGGCTTTGCGGCAAGCTTCAGCCTATTGCGTGCATTTGAAACCGAAGTCTTCAGCTGCGCTGATGGCATGCTCTCTGCTGCGAGACAATAAACACCATCGAGCTGCTCTTCACAGTCGCGGCACGATCTTGTGTTTCCACCAGCGCAGAATTTTTTTTTCATCACTAATTGATGGATGTCTAAAATATAAAAATAAGGAGAAGCCTAAAACAGGGCCGAGGCCTGGCCCGTGTCTGAACTACGATGTGAAAATTGGCCCAATTCAAGTCTGGCCCTAAAAGAGTAAAAAAAAAGTTGGGACCCGGGCTGAAATGCAGGGCTCTAGCATTCTCCTCGGTAGAAATTACTTTTCCTCTTTGGCCCCCCCCATCGTCAGGCCCTTAGAATCGTCCTAACTTTTGTGCAAGTAAAAAGGTGATTTTTGTACCTCTTATCAGACAATAAAGATAAAAGATGTACAGAATCAATTTCACAGTCTTTTTTAATTATAAAAAAGGCACCAAGAGACAATTTCAGGAACATTCCATCTATCTAAACCAACATGGCTTGCAATGAAAAACTACATTTTCAAAAGCTGTTTTTGGAATGATGCTGTCAATGTCTTCAGTGTTTAAATATAATACAAAAGGATTATACAAATAATCCCACTGTAACTTTCTGCGTCCTTATAACTAAAAGAAGATTGAAAATGGAAAAGAAATGATAAAACGAAACAGTCAAAATCCCAGAGAACGCATTCAGTTTTTCTCAGTATTGTGGTACTAAATCAGGGTGAAGTCGAGTCACTGTCTGAATCTGTCTCATTGGGTGATTTGTCTCTCTCCAGGTGCAGCTCTCTGACAGTAAGGATGCGTGTGAGCATGCTTTCCAGAACCTCATCACTCAGAGAGGTGGTCGAGAACCACGTGGGACTGCTGGGTACACAGGAGCGCTCGGGGCTCAGGTAAAACTGGGTTGTGTCTTGTCTTATGCCGGGTGAGCTGGAAGAAACAACACTGTATAACAACCATATAAACCATGACTCGTTTTTGTACACAAAATGCCGACGTACCATTTTGAGAGATAGAACTCGTACAGCCTGACAGGACAGCGAAGTGGATTGTCTGAATTCTGCCGTATTTTTAGCACCCTTTGCCGTTCACCTTCTTTCTTCTTCTTCTTTACAGGGACACCATCTAAATTGGACAAAATGACTAAGTAGAAACATACCTAACAAAAAACACACTATTAAAAAGTATGACTGACCACTGACCCATGCTTGCGTCCTCTTTCGGGGGATAGAAACGCAGGAAGGACACTTTGTTGTTGGCTTGTCCTCGAGAGTAGCGTTTGATGTGGCCGAAAGAGAGGCGGCGGTGCTGCTCCACTGTCCTGTAGTTGAAGTACTTGGCGAAGAAGTAGATCAGCGTGTTGAGCAGCACACCGGGAGAAAACGCCCCCAGCTGCTTACAGTCCCACAGATACTCCTCCTCCACACGAGAATGAACGTAACCTGAACAAACACAAAGAAACATTTTTATAGAGCAGCAGCAAAACAAGCCAGTCACACATTTGTCCTAAATTACTCACCATTGGGCAAAATAGTTGGTTTCCACCCTCTGAGTATGTTGCTTATTTCATGGCAGAATTTGGTGTAGAAGACGTCTGCGAAGATGTTCTCCATCCGATTGTTCTCAAACAGGTACTGCAAACATGAATGACGAGCTAAATCAATTAAACTATTATAATATAGTTAGGCTGTGTTCAGTTTGTGTGGTTTATTATCAATTTACCTTCTGGATTCCCAAGCAGAGATACAAGATGCTGTCAGGGCTGTATTTCTCTCCGTTGGGTCGACGAACTTCAGAAATAAACTTGCAGAGGCCGTAGCTAATTTCAGCAGAGCAGCACTTCAACAAATCTTCCTTTAGTGTCATACTGCGCGCTACTGATGAAGAAGTGTTTAATGCCATAAAATCTCATCTTGCATATGTAAAAATTACTAATTAATCCACATTTTCATTGTTGATTTATTTAATTATTCCCAAGATAATGTGGTCCAGTATTGCTTAATAAAATATGACTAAACTTATTTTGAAGATGAAATGCTGGATAAAAAACAAACTGAGGCTTACAGACACATTTGAGAGTCTCCATGTTGGGTTGGGTGTTCCTCCAGCGCACCCACTTCTTCCAGGCTTTGACTCCGTACTCATGCTGCAGTTTGGAGAGGCTGTTTGGAGGTGCTGAAGCACACTTACTGCCCTACATTCCAACAAAACGCATCATAATCAGATACTTAGCTTTCCATATGATAGGTTAGAGCAGTGGTTCTCAACCTTTTTTCCACCGGGCCGCACTATGGTCCAAGTGCAAGTCTCACGGGCCGCACGCATGTCATTTACATATTACATCATCAATACAAACCAACCAGATTTATCATATTATTTATAGCTTAAATATTATATCTAAACGATTACATTTATTTAAATATTTCTACTCACCAATAATAAAACTGCTCGAAATGAGTAACAGCACAATGAAGTTGTGATTGTAAATTGCAGTCTGTAAGACGCGCACGGAAGCGTGACTTGACATGCAGGATTGCAGAAAGTGTGCGTTCACAAATGTAGCCTGTGTTGATCCAAATATGGAAATAATTTTCTAATTTAATAATCTGAGGTTCTCTCCAGAGATGTTTTGCCACATTTCTGTAAATAAGGATGATTGCTGCATAGTAGTTTATGGGTGTTTCTTTTTTGCCTGAACATCTTCAGTGTGAGTGGCGGGGCAAACCGAAAGTTGATGACGAAAGCCCAGCACTCTCTTCGCTGCTGATGCTGCGACTATTCTTGTTTGAATGCGTTTCTTCGCTGGCTTTTTCCACATTTAGTTTTCTCCCTTAACAAATGTGTCCATTCTGATGCTCAATTTTACAGAACGAATGGCTGCTGATGACTATTTGAATCTAATTCTGCCAAAGTGCGCACTTGTAAGTGTTCGTTAAATATGTAACATTAATTACGAGAGTACATCGGTCTGCTCATGTCTGAAAATAATATATGAAAAACAAAATTATTTTAAATAAAAACATTAGCTTATATTTGTTTAGTACATTTTTTAATTTAATGTAAAAATTAAAACTAATAGTAAAACTGAAAGTAATTTTTTAATTATGTACAACACAAGACTGTAACATTCAACATGATGGGCCGCATTCGGATTCGTGACGGGCCGCATGCGGGTTGAGAACTGCTGGGTTAGAGTTTGGTTGGTGGTCAGGAATAATTCTTCTTTAGTTTTTCTTACCTGTTTCTCAGGGAAGCCATCATGTCCTCTTTTGAGTGATCTCTGTTTGCCAGAATTGATCTTCTTTTGCATTTGCTTTCTAAAACGTTCAATGCTCTCTGAAACATGAAAGGATAAAGATGCATGGAAAATGAATGGAAGATAATAAAAAATTGGTGTGTTTTGACCTCTTAACCAGAGCAGAAGCTCTTACCGATTGGAAAATCGGCCTCCAAGTCCATCTGTGGCTCTTCTGAAGCGGTGGAGATGGGGGTCAGTGTGGCAGATGTGGATGGAGAAGGCCACGCAGGCTCAGGGGTTTGATCCCATGTCGGGGTAGAAGACACAGAGTCCTCCTCCCAACTCAGATTGCTGGATAGATCTTCCAAATCAAGGTCCTCCATTATGTTACCAGTCTGATCTGAGCAACAAAACAGGTGGTTTAAAAGATATGCGAACGAAACAATTAAATGTGCATTTGTGGATATATTATACAGCCTAAACACAATAAATAACCCTCAATATTTTTTTCCATCATTTACCACTAGAGATAATTTGTTTCTCCTTCTCTGCATCCTCAGCCACCATCTCTGCCATCATGATGAGGTCGGCCTCCAGAGGGTCATCAGGGATCTTCTCTTTGATTTCCTGAATGGTCTTCATAATGTGCTCGGCATTGTCCAGAGTTGTAGGGAAGAACAAGGGCACCGGAACCTGCATAGAAGCCATATTTACTTCATAGACCACAAAACTACATCTAACCAAGAGTGGCAACTGTCTACATATCTACTTTTAACAAGTTTCAAGGATTATTCAAGTCTAAATACACTTCTGTGATTTGTTGTTAATACAGAAAATTATTCTGACTCAGAAGTTGAGGATGTGGAAGGGTAAAGAGTAGATGTACCGGAAGTGGAAACCCCACAGACTGTGGAACGTATTGAGTGTAGAGATGCATGGGAACGGGCACATACACTGGGACTGGCACAGGCAGCACTATCACCTTAGGAGTTCCATCTGCAGGATATTTAAAAAAAGGCACTGGTAGTAGTTTACTACAGAGAAACCCAAATGGGGAAGAATTTCCAGAATAAAGATGTTAAAAAGTGATTGTCATTGTTGCACTGGAATGGATTAGTACCTATTTGTGTTTCAGCATCACAGGTGTGAGGTTTACAGGATGTGGCTTTGTTCTTGCTTATGGATTTAAATGGCAAGTCCTTTTCTTTCTGGGTTTGGGATGAAGAGACAGGAGCTTTCACAGCACACGCCTGTAAGCAGAGCAAAGAACAAGAGATTTGTTTAAAGCAAACCAGACTGATCAAATAAGCACTTCTAAAGCTAAAAAAGGACAAATTAGACCATTTGAATCCCAATTCTGCTCTCAATAAGTAAAGTTAGTTACTGAAAATCTCAGTTTTTAGACTGAGTATAAATACAGGTCTTTCCTGAACTCACATTTCCTGTGACTTTTACAGCAACAGAGCCTGAGGAAACAAAGGTTTATGTATGAATGACTTGAGCAAGCAATGCATCTACATTTTTAATCATATGCATTATGTAAAAGTGCTCCATCCAGGTTGACATGAGTGTTTAGATCAGGGGTGTCAAACTCAGTTCCTGGAGGGCCGCAGCCCTGCAGAGTTTTGATCCAACCCTGCTCCAGATGGTTCCACACAAACCATCTAGTTTTCAAATAAGCCTGAATGACTTAATTAGCTGGATCAGGTGTGTTTAATTAGGGTTGCATCTAAACTCTGCAGGGCTCTGGCCCTACAGGCACTGAGTTTGACACCCCTGGTTTAGATAGTTAATGCATCTGAGCTTAATCACCTTTTGGATCTGTGTTTCCCAAAACACCTGGCTGGTCGTTGGATGCACATGAAAGCGAGACGACATTGGCAATGACCGGTGTGCCCTGTTTAGTACTTTGAGAAACTGCAGAGGATACTGGGGTCACACCTGTGGAGACAGTGACAGCGCAGGACTCCAGACTAAAGAAAATTAAACATTTAGGATGTAATAACTTTAGCTAGACAATTATATAATCTACAGATGTAATGAACAAAGACTGGATGGGATAAAAGCAGACCAATACACCCAAATATCTGTAAGAGAACATACCTTGTGTGGCTAGAGCTTTATTTGCAATGACTCCAGTGATGCCCTGCAGACTGCAGAAGAACATCAGGCACCGCAGGCTGCAGAAATGCTTCATCTCACCCAGCCATTTCACAGTCTCAGTTATCTTTTTGGCCTGCCTGCACATTGAGCACTTTATTTCCTGTCAAAATTGTGCAGCAGCAACATTTACTGTTACTTTCAGAAGCAACATCTTATATCAATATCTTAAGCAATATCCTAAGTCTAATGATGCAGCACAAAGGTACTTATCAACCAATTACCAAATTATCAACCAGTGGAATATTACATTATTCTTTCAACAAAAAACAAATTATTTGAATGCAGCGAGCTTGTCACGACTTCATAAGTGGGAAAAAGGAAGTTTCCAATAGCACGTGAAGGTGGCAGAGAAGCGCTCTCGCTCAGCACAGGGGAGTGCATCGTTTTGTTAACTTTGTGGTTTATTATTTTGAGTTGTTTGGGACGCTGTAACAAACGGCCCTCTCACAATATATTGTTAACAGGTGTATTGTTCACGCAATCAGGCTGCACGTATCAGAAGTTCCATGCTCCGGCCGCGCCGGAGTCCAACTGAACCGCACTTTGGCCCACCTCTTACAACCAAGCCAGGGCCTGCTAAACAAACCACGCAGAGCGCGGCACGGAGCGATCACATTAGTCAAACGAACAGGGCTTTGGGGCTCAGACGCACTCGGGCACGGTTCAAAACACCCAGTGTGGGTACACCTTTAGAAAATAATCGCACAACCTAATCGATATTCTATAATTAAACTGACTAATCGAATATTCGAAAATTGTGACCCATCCCTAATATCTACATAGAAGGTATGTGGCTTAGGTAAGGGCAAAAAATCTCCAGAAACGATTTTACATGTCCATTTACAAACATATGTTTTCTCTCTAGAATGAAACGGTCTGTTATTGGCTTATTTGGCAGGGTCATGAATAATAATGTGCCAGGCCGGTTCTTGCCAGCTATAAATTGGTGGGCGGACAGATATCCTGGATGGGCAATTGTTGTGGGGGGGGGGAGGGGGGGGGGGGGTTGGGGGGTGGTTGTAGATAGATAGATATTTTTTTTATAATATTTATATCATACATAGATAGATAGATAGATATTTTATAACATTTATATTATACAGATTTTGGGGGACTGAGGTGGAAGGAATCGGACGTGTTTCTGAGGGGAGCGGGAGTTGGGGAGTTGAGAGTTTGTGAAGCAACAGCAGCCACACCAAGGTCACTGCTGCTGGAGCCACTAGGCTTCTTTTTAGGCACCAAAATTCTATGCATTGCATTTACACGCAAATACTATGACTTTTAAACGCTTTTATCGCTGCGAACTGTCAGCGTCTGCTTCTCCGTGACTGTCACTGAAGCCGCCCGCTTCGTGAGTGTAAACCGCGCCGTTGCTTCAGCCAATCAAAATACTGCAATTTTACTGGTGTTATTTTGTGATTGGTCGGGGCATTCTACATCCCTTACTCGAACTTCTCAACACAGAGCCCGCCTCAGATTGCTTTTAATCAATACACAAATCGTAAAAATGAGTCACGCTGTCTTTACCTACATTCTGATTGGGTGGGCAAGACAAACGTTTGGGTGGGCTTAGCCCACCCCTGCCCATGCCTAGAGCCGGCCCTGTAATGTGCTCTGCTCTGATTGGCTGTTTCACAGTGCCAATCATCAGCAAGAAGGAAACACGGAGGAAAATATGTATTTAAATACATTCTCTCGCAGTTATTTCGTTGGGTAATTATAATGTATATAAATCGCGGGCATCAGGAAGCCGTTATTAATACGCGAGGCATTGAAACTGCTTTTGAACGATCAGTCGATCGCATTATAGTTTCACTTTTAAGAGACACGATGCACAAATTCGGTTTATATTATGGAGCAACAGTACTTACCACACGTTTCACAAGACCAAACGCGGTGCTCAGGATCTGTAAATCATTCGCCATCATCCTTAGTCATCTCTCCTTACTCTGTTTATGTGGTAAGTGAAATCTTATGTACTGTAACAGGCTACAGCAAACAAGGAGCTAACCATGTCCCTTTAGTGGCTCGCGTTATTTTATTAGAACGCGTTATTTGCTTTCCGTGCCTTTCTGAATAAAGACACCAGCCCATCCTTGCACTTCACATCCCCTGCCCAGCCTGGAACATTACATTTATTTCCATGATCTGCCATTTTCGCTGTTGTCGGAGCTTGTTTATTTTACAACACCATGCAGAACTTCTGATGGTCAGCGCGCTTGCCTAGAAAAAGGGAGGGTTTATGGAATTGATGGGGTCGTTAGTGATCCCGATTGTTGCATCACAGTCGGTTTTATGTTCTGATTCGCCTGTTTTTCAGTGGTATTTTTTAATCACAAGATTTACATAAGGAGGAAACTATGGTGTCTGAGGCTCACTGTATGTCATTTTCATGTACAAAACTGTTATTATTTAACTATGCAAAGGTAAAGACAGTTTTTTATTCTATGGCACCTTTAAAGTGAAAGCACTTTTTTAATATTAATCAAACGGCAACAACAAAGAAATCGCTCACTGCTCTTGATTGAATCACTTTTGTAACTTTATTAAAGATTAATCTTTAATTTATACAGTCAAATATGCAATGCCGTTACTAACGGCATTACTATTTTCAGTGAACGAGTTTTTCAGTAACGTTTCCCCCATTACAACGCCGTTACCGTTACTGACAATAAAATGCGGCATTACTATAATTACGGTCACTGAAGCGGTTTTCATCCGAAAATTACGGTCTCTCTCAGCCATAGGACTTGCACAGTTTTTTTCTCTGGTGTGTGTGTGTGTGTGTGTGTGTGTGGTGGGGTGGAGCGGGACACATATTCGTGATGATGGTGTTGCTGTGAACGTGTGTGTCTGAGAACGTGATGATTGGCTTACGTAGAGTACATTTCTACCGTTTGCCAACCAGAGGCAGATAGTAGTGTAGTGCGGGTGTGCGAGAGAAAGAGTCTCTCCGTGTCAGTGGCAAGTAATTCTAATCTAAAGAAGCACCTCACATCGTCACATGCCGCCACAAAAATAGTGGCTAAGAACGCAGGTGATAACGTGAGCTCCGCTACCAAAGGAGGAGACGGAGCCATGACATCAAAGCAACTAAAACTAGATTGATACATTGTTCAGTATTATATTGAGAGCACTTCTTGTTAAACTGTTTACTTTTGTGAGGAATAAAATACTTCAAGTAAGCTACAGTATGTCTACCAGTTGGGAAGTTGTTATCATTTTAAATTGCACTACAAAGAGTATGTATATTTATTATTAGTAGGCCCTTTTATTTATTTTTGGTATATTTCTTAAGCATAATTTATATTTAGACATATTTGTTGGCCAGTTGTGGTCTGTGCAATAAATAATAAAAGATCTAAAACATCTATGTGTTTTATTGTTCCACCATAGCAATGATAATATTTACAAAAATATATTGAATTTGATAGGTGTCTCTCACTTTGTCCCACAGCAACATTAAAATAGTGTAGATTAGCGTACAATCAATGTTTTATAATTTAGTCTATTTAGTGTCCATTTCATTCATTTAACATATTTAATATTGGGAGCATCCAAGTTATATGACATATTTGAATTTATTTTTAAAAGTAACGCAATAGTTACTTTCCCTGGTAATTAGTTACTTTTATAATAATGTAACTCAATTACTATTTGTGAGAAGTAACTAGTAACTATAACTAATTACATTTTTAAAGTAACGTGCCCAACACTGCTGAAAAGAGAGGAAATACTGCAGTAGATTGACTTAGAATCTCACGGTATGATAATCTTGGATAAAAATACCAAGGTTTCACTGTATCACAGTATTTCCATTACAGGTCTAAAATAAGTTATTTTTAGAAAACAAAAACCTTTTTCCCCCACTGAACACAATATATTTTATTTCTAAGAAACCTATAGAACATTTTGGAACAATAAACATGTCAAGCTAAATAATTAAAATACATAATTGAAGCATTCTTAATTAAATGAAGTGCAATCACTTAAGTGAGCCTAAAACCTGCAGCTCAATCATCAAAAACAATCAAAACAATTTCTGTTAAAAAAAAAAAATAATAATAAATAAAAAAACATTGATCATATTTTTTACATTGCATCAAATCGAATCGCACTGCATTGTAATAGGGGTTAATCGTATCGCATCGCTAGCTGCTTCATATGTATCTTCAATGTATCGTATCATTGGCTATACATCGAGATGCGTATCGTACATCCCTAATCTATACTAAAGAGGGCTATGCGGTGGTTTTGGCTATATTACTTTTTTGTCTCATGCAGTGCAACGCCTGCATCTGAGTAACAAAAAAAAAAAAAAATCCTACAAAGTAATATTAACAGAAAACCTACGCTCATATTTATAATTCCAAACAGTTAGTAAGCGACAGATGCTTTGAAACGCTGTTTTGCACTCATTTATTGATGAGTCTGCTGCAGTACGGCCAGCTGAATGTGCTGCTTCTCTGCCGCTCAATGCACAGAACAGACGCTGAGAGAGGCGACACTGCGCCGGGAGTCAGACCTCGCACTCACGATGTTCCAAAAAAAACAAAAGTTGCTAGGTTTGTTAGTATGAATATTTTATGGAAAAAAGCCACTAAAAGGGTCTAAAATTTGCTAAATATAGTGCTAAAGTCGCGTTCGTGTGTTTGAGACGTGGGAGCTAATGGCAGCGGGCGGTAGATATTTGTGGCCTCTACAAGTTCTATAGCTTCAGTTTCGGAACTGTCATGCTTTGTAACACTTTTGAAAAGAGACTGCAGTGTCTCAAGCAGTGTCGCTTTGCAAACGTTGTTTAAATGACAAGCCAGTATTACGGTATTTTAAATATTCATATCATAAGAAAAATAAACACCGGTATTCGGTATGAACCGGAATACCGTCTAGCACCAACTAAAACTACTAAGTCTGTTTAGTTAGTAAATAAATACGTAACCAAGTAGTAAATAAATAACTACATAACTAAAACAGATTCAATAAGCAAATAAAACTACATAAGTAACTACATAAACATCTACATAACTAAACAGCTAAACAAACATCTCAACTGCATAGGTAAGCAAAATAAAATATTACCTGACGGTTCAGTAAATTTTGCTTTAACAAGCAATCATTCCCACAGAACTCCTCTTGCTTCCCATCAAAGATTTCAGTCACTACAGTCTTAGAAGTGCTGTTACAGTAAAAGCAGTTGCAACAGTGTTTCTTTCCCCAGCGTTTGAACAAGCTATGCTCAAAGAGTGTCTTGCATCCTGTACAGATAGAAAAACCACAAGCACAAAGTCACATACAAAATTATGAGGTTATTAATCTAATATTAAAATATTGCCAAACAATAAAATAATAACAAGGTCTGAATAATGCTTATAGCTTACTCTCACTGCAGAAGGTACGGTCAACCTTGTTTATCCTTCTCACTATTTTTAAAGTTTTATCGAGCTTGCAATTTTCACAGCGAGCTTCTATGCGGTAGATCCTTCTGAACTCATCAATACATGTGTTACTGCAGAATGCGTACATTTTTCTCTGAAAGATCAGATCAAAAAAATTCATCAAAATAAATAAATAAATGTTAGAAGCATGTACTCAACAAGGGCCTCAGGCAAATATTAACATACAGTATTTTGCTTGATCTTTGTTTTATTAAAGGGGTGGTTGATTGCAATTTCCCTTTTTTAACTTTAGTTAGTGTGTAATGTTGCTGTTTGAGAATAAACAATATCTGCAAAGTTATGATGCTGAAAGTTCAATGCAAACGGAGATATTGTCTTTTAAAATGATGGTAGTTTAAATGCCTACAAATACTGCTGGTAGGGACAACAATGTGCAACTTCCCAGATTGGTGACATCACAAACCCAGAAATGTACATAAACCATGCAGATGCAACAAAGGGGGCGAGGCCATGTGCTGCTTTAGAGAAGAGGAAGAGAAAACTAGGGGTGCATGTAAAAATCTATTCATATATGAATCTCAATTCTGTCTTCTAACGATTCTAATGGATTCACATGTTTGAAAATCAATGTTTTAAAGCAGCGGTTCTTAATCATGTTGCTCGCGTCTCCCTGCTCTGCATCTATCTCTCTCTTTCAGATAATCAGCTCCATCAATGAACTGTGTTCCAGTTATACACTTTAGAAGGACAGATATTTTTCACATAGCTACAAGAAGTATGCACACGGTTGCCATAGTAGAGAGCAATACTTGCTGGCAAACACTTCTTAAGGTTGCAAAACTGCTACAACGCAATCATGTATTCTGCTGTACTACAGCTTTAATCAGGATAAAACCGTATATTAGAAGCTAACATAAGCAGTAGCATTTACAAATAACAGTGTATGTAAAAGTCTGAGACAACAAACATAGAAACATGCCATTCTGAAACATGCTGTAAGAGCCGTGCTTGCACAGGTTCTGCGCAATCCTCTTCACTAATATTCTCTGGGCGTCCATCGGGCTCAAACTGATGAGCAATACTGACAACACCATTGTTTACAAAACAAACGGAGCATGAGCTGAAGAGCAGGACGTTTAGACAAACGGAGCAGGAGCCGCTGAGCTGAGGGGCAGGACGTTTAGACAAACGGAGCATGAGCCGCTGAGCTGAGGAGCAGGACGTTTAGACAAACGGAGCAGGAGCCGCTGAGCTGAGGGGCAGGACGTTTAGACAAACGAGCAGAGCCGCTGAGCTGAGGAGCAGACGTTTAGACAAACGGAGCATGAGCCGCTGAGCTGAGGCAGACGTTTAGACAAACGGAGGCAGGGAGCGTGAGCTGAGGGGCAGGACGTTTAGACAAACGGAGCATGAGCCGTGAGCTGAGGAGCAGGACGTTTAGACAAACGGAGCAGGAGCCGCTGAGCTGAGGGCAGGACGTTTAGACAAACGGAGCAGGAGCCGCTGAGCTGAGGTGCAGGACGTTTAGACAAACGGAGCAGGAGCCATGAGCAGACGTTTAGACAAACGGAGCAGGACCGCTGAGCTGAGGGGCAGGACGTTTAGACAAACGGAGCAGGAGCCGCTGAGCTGAGGGGCAGGACGTTTAGACAAACGGAGCAGGAGCCGCTGAGCTGAGGGGCAGGACGTTTAGACAAACGGAGCAGGAGCCGCTGAGCTGAGGGGCAGGACGTTTAGACAAACGGAGCAGGAGCCGCTGAGCTGAGGGGCAGGACGTTTAGACAAACGGAGCAGGAGCCGCTGAGCTGAGGGGCAGGATGTTTAGATGCGCACTAGCCATTTTGACGAATCACAACTCACTGTGCCAGCTAACCAATCTGAGCCCATTGCGTTGCGTATTTCTGAGGGAGGGGCTTCAGAAAATCATCAAGTTTCATAAGAGAAGGTACAGAGTGGTCTAGAATAAAGGTAAATTATGTAAAAAATAATGAGTTTTTTAAAAAAACGAAGCATTAACACGTTATACTGCATCCCATAAACACAATCAAGCCTAGAAAAAAACAGTCAACCACCCCTTTAAGAAGTAAATCAATCAAATAATGAATAAACAGACATGTAGGCAATTTTCCTACAGTCCTAGTTACCCTAATATGAAAATACTTTGAATTACTTTTGAATGAGCAGAATTACAGTTATAACACAGCTGTACAATTGTTGTTGAAAAAAATTGTGTAGGTTGATTAATAGTAAAAACAACAAAAAATTGTATCAAACTAAGTATTTGTAACTGGTCTAATAAAGACAAGTAGATCTAGTGAACAGGAGTACCCTAAACTCCAGCAGCTCTGGTCTGTGGAAGAAGAAGTTCAGACACTGAGAGCAGGGGATCTTGGTGACGGTCTGCGATGGACCACTCAAAGTACTGGTCTTCGCTGATGAGCTGGACTCTGAGGAAGCTGGTTTGGGGGCAGCAGGGTTCGGGGTAGATGTGTTGTTGCTTGTAGAGGTTACTTTATTTACCGGCATGTTAGGTTTCGTCTTATTGAAGGACTCCTGAACCAAACAAAACCAACACAAACTGACATCATTCAAATCAATCAATGTGTTTGAGTAGTACAATAATAATATTTGAAAGAAGATCAGTGCCAGACATGACAGAATTGTACCTGATATGCTAGTACACAGGAATAAGAGCAGAAGTTCTGAACAGATCCTTTAAACGTGGTTATGTGGTACTGAGGCACTAGTTTCAGCTTGCAGTTGTTGCATTCTACTGCAACACCTTGTTTGCATGGAGACAATAAATACATTCAAGTATAGTTTTTTAAACAGAATAAAATTAAACAGTTGTAAATGTCAAATTGAATAAATGCATGGTAACACTTTCGTTTAGGACCAATTCTCACCATTTACTAGTTGCTTATTAGCATGCATATTACTAGCACATTGGTTATTTTTTAAACCACATTTTAATGCTTTTTTTCTACATAAATGGTATATTAGACATCCCTTAATTCTACCCCATACCTAAACTTAACTACCTTACTAATTATTAATAAGCAGCAAATCAGGTGTTTCCTAAGGCAAAATTTCATAGTTAATAGTTAGAATTGGTCTCCAAACTAAAGTGTGACTAAATGCATTAATGAATAATGCATTCAATTTTTAAAACTAAAACAAATAATATAATTTTTATATTTATAAAATAAAAATTAATATGATCAACCAAATGCATTGACTTTAAAAGCTGTAGTGTTGACTAAAATAATTAATCCAATCGATTTTATGATACCTGGGTGACTATCTATACCAGGTGTAGGCGACGTCGGTCCTGGAGTGCCGATGTCCTGCAGAGTTTAGCTAATACTGGTAGCTAAATGTCACTAGATGACATCATAATGGCAAATTCACTGATCTATATAAAGATGAATATAGATCAGTGGGCAAGATGAGAACTTCGATACGGTTTGTCCAAGACGTTGCTATATTTGTCCCTAAACTTTTGAAAAAAAGTCTCAAAAGTAAGTCAATAAATCTAGTTACAAAATTGCTAAATTTGAAACACTGCTAACTGTAGCCTAGTAATTCTGAAGACCTCGATTTGCTTGGTCAGTTGTGTTTGATTAGGGTTGGAATTAAACTCTGCAGGACAGTGGCCCTCTTTGCCTATCCTTGATTTATATTATCATATATTTAGCAATGTTTTTAACAATTATTCATAAAAAAAGAAAATTTTGTCACAATTTACACAAAATCACAATTTGCTCACCCTCAAGTCATTCCAAAGCTGTATGTAAAACATATATTTTTAATGTGTAAGTGTTGTTTGTAGAGATCGACCGATATATCGGTTTACCGATATTTTTCCCGATATTTAAGCATTTTACCATAATCTGTTTTGAAAAAAAATATATATATATTGTTTTTTTTTTGGTCACATACATAATTATACAGAGTATAACCAGCAGTGAAATGTGTTCTCTGCATTTGACCCATCCAAGTGCACACACACGGTTGATGCTCAGGAAATGCTCCGGCACGGCCATATGTAACTTTACCAGATTCACTTGTTTGAAACACGCCAAATTATATTAACATTTACTATAGAACCATTATTTTGCCAATAAACATCTAAATAAATACATCTCTATTGAAATTAATTATTTATTTTCTCCGCAAGCGATCGCAGTTTGAGTATAGTTCTGTGTAAATGCATAGATAAACCGCGCTGTCAGCAGTTTTCATAATTTTGAATTTAGAATAAAAATACATTTTAATAATTCTGATAAACATGCCAGTTAAGAAATGCAATAAAATACGATGTTTTGTTTGTTATAGCTTATTTCAATATTCCAGAGAATATTATCCAGTGAATTATTATTCACTCTTTAGTCTATTAAATAGCTTATAAACCTAAAACTGTAGTTTAAAATGAAGCTGATATGACTTCTGTCCTTTATTTTCTCCATTTGAAAACATTAGACATTCTTTTGCTTATTGTTAATATCAGTGTTGCTGATGATGCTTTTTATAAATAAAATGTTTTTATTGTTGTAATTTTAAGATAGAATTTTACATGAAAAATGTTAATTTTCAACAGTTTTTTGTTGTTGTTAAGGTGACTGAAACGTGGAAAAAACAAAGTGAAGAATGGACTTACTTCACTCTGTTATTTATTTACTTTATAACAGTAAATAAATATCGGTTCTGCATATCGGTTATCGGGCACATAAACATGCAAATAATTGGTATCGGTTATAAAAACTCAATATCGGTCGATCACTAGTTGTTTGTTTATACAATTAAAGTTTATGGGGTACAAAATCTGTGGTTGTGTTCCACAGAAATAAATAAAGAAAAAAAAGAGTTGGAATAAAATGAGAGTATGCAGTATAATATATTTTCTTTTTAAGTTAACATTTCATTTAAGTACTTAAAATACTCCAAATCTTAATGTTTAAGTATATAATGATATTCTAGGGAATTGTGTGCTTCTAGTTTTATAGCAACAGTTTGGACAGAACCCTATTTCTATTGGTGTTTGGTGATGAGTTTTTGGCTCACAGTCTGCATTTAAAGTCACACCAGAAGTGTGCAGCTGGGATTAGGACTTGGCTTTCTGCAGACCAGTCAAGTTCTTCCACACTGACTGAATCAATAATATTGATTGAACCTTATACCAGAGGTTCTCAATTCCTGTCCTCGCGCCCCCCCGCTCTGCATATTTTGCATGTCTCTCTTTGTTAACACACCTGATTCAGATAATCAGCTTGATAGAAGTGCGCTCCATGCATGAACTGTGTTCCGATTGACATGCTCCCTACACAGGGTCCATTGCTCCCTACTCCCTGAGCAGGGGAAATCCGTTGAAGTTTACTTCATTTCGGAACATTCATTCATGGATTTGCGCTGCGCAACGTCTTCACGCACGAACGAGTGTGACATCATATACCTCTGTAAATATATACAATTTTAATTCACGTCTTGCACACTTATATGCACTTTGAATGGAATATATACGTTCGCTTCGAACTGGAATCATGGCGGAATATCCTGTGATGTCCACTTCGCAGGGCACTTGCGTTCGAATAGAACAAACATCTGAAGCGATAAGATTAACATACGAAATATGCAGAGCGGGGGGGGCGCGAGGACTGGAATTGAGAACCGCTGCCTTATACAAAGAGGCATTGCCAGGCTAGAATAGAAAGGGGTCCTGTCCAAACTGTTGCTATAAAATTAGAAGCACACAATTGCCTAGAATATCATTATATGCTTAAACATTAAGATTTGGACTCTTGGAAATGGCTAAAATAGTCAAACCTTTCATTAAAAGGGGGTGACCCAATACTTTTTGCAATATAGTTTTTATATATAAATAAACACACACACACACACACACACAAGCCATGGTGAGCATAAGAGACTTCTTTCAAAAATGTACCCGTACACAACATTTTGGAAGGCAGTTTAGGTATTGGTACTCGTACTCTGACTCTAAAACTTGTATCTGTGCTTCAGTACAGTTTAAAACACTGGATTGTGTTGCAAATGTGATCACGGTACCTGACGAACTGCCAGTCTGGACTTTACTTGCCATGACACAAGAAGTGGAGCAGAAAAGCTCCCTGATGCCCTCTGAGTTTGGACTGTCCACCGCATCTGCAGCTGGGCGCAGGGCATGACACATTTTGCAGGTGACAAGTTTCAGACTCCCCTATAAATAAAGAGGAGTTTATCCAATGTATAATTCACCCTAAAAATGATATTAAGCTATCATTCATTTTGTTGAAATTAGAAGAATTACTATTGATGTGCTGTCACCTTTTTGAAGGCTATGAGGCAGTTTTGTTTGCAGAACTTCATAACTCTGTCCTCCATCAGCAGAGATGGACACTGACTGTCTGTGCCATAGCAATATCCTCCACAGTTCACACAGGTGTTCATGTTCAGCTTATTGGAGGAGCGGAACTGGTTGAAGCAGCTGTCGCTGCACAGCTTTTGGATGGAGCCCATGTAATTCACCTCATGACTATGAGTCTATGAGAAACAACAATTTTGGATGTTTAACTAGATTACAGCAACAAGATATGCATTTATCATTTCTGACTGAGCACACAAGAATATTCTTCAGAACAGATGGATATGTCTGCTCACCACTCCTGTCATCTCACACACACTGCACTTGAAGTTTAAAGCACTGCGGCATTTCTGACTGCAGAACTCCTTCACAGTCCCTGACATGTCTACCAGGGTGCTCTTGATATTCTCATCCTGAATTTCTCTGAAAAGAAATAACATACATTAAGACAAATCTTTCCAATCACATACAACTATATGAATGAAATCTCGTAAGCGTACTTAAGGCAGCAGTGACATGTTTTCTTCTTAGAGTTGGAGAGACATTGAGGCGAGCAGTAGAGTTTAGAAGAGCCACTATGCTGAAATGCTGTGTGTCCCTTCAGCATGACCTTATTACAAGCAGTGCACAACACAGCATGTCTTTTTAAATGTTGAATGGATTTTGCTGGGATTGATGGTGTCTTTTCTGGGATGCCTACTGAAGCTTCTGTGACAAAGAAGGGAATGTAAAAATGCAAAAACTCAACCCAGGTCACTCAAAAAGGTGTTTTTCATCCAGTTTGCAGGCTGGTTACTATGCACTATGACAGAAAGTCATATAGGTTTTGAAACAAACGTATTGAAAAAAAAATACCTTGTATCTTGATATCATCCGGTGCTTGGTCAAAATCCTGAAAGCATGAACATATTGGGATAATCCATAATCATTAATTTACAAACATTTGTTTAATAATGGATAATATGGGGTTGACATTGGAGAATAAATATGTAAAACTAAAATCATACAGATAACATACTTTTTAGCCTAATTAAAATCACATTTATTGGCTATAATATACACTATTATTCAAATATTTGTGGTTGGCAATACTTTTTTGGATATTTTAAATGTCAGTGTAATTCAGTAACTTCTGGAGAAGAGCACCTCATCATCCTTAATGTTTTTCATTGGGGAATGTGGTGCTTTTTTCCATTCCTCATCCATCGGTTCATCCTTGATCTTCAAAGGCATTATGACAGAGGGCTGGGTTGCTTTAACTTTGTCAACAGCCTGAATAGAAGAAAGAGAAATTGTTTTTAGAAGTGCATTGCTCCATGGGTTAGCAAACAAACTCAAACTTGTTTGCCTGTAGTGCTGAGCATAAAATGGTGCTGTGCTCACCATTTCAGCAGATGGTTCCATAGTTCTGCTTTTTATGTCTTTGACTTTCTGTGTTTCTGTTAAACAGGAAAAGTACAAATCATCTTCAAATACAAAAAAAGACAAACATTATCACACTTATTGTGAATTTACTAGAGTGTTAAAGACACTGTTTTATTGAAACAAGAACATTGGTTAAACTACCTGAATCTTCTGATCCATCCACTTCTGTCATCCCATTGTAATCCTCATTCCGGTCCAGTTTCATTTCATTAGTGTCCTCAACTTTAGTGATCACAAGCTCTTCTGAACACTGTGCCACGTCCTCCCCCAGGCACATGTCTGGATGTCCTTTAAAATCCTCACTGGCCATAAAGACACCTGCTGCATACGGAGAGTCCAGCCCAGAGTTCTCATCTGAAAGTGGGAAATGACAACATTTATACATTTCAAATATTAAATTTAGGTTACCAGACACAGAAAAATTAGTAAAAAAACAAACAAACAAACATTCAAACTCATATTTAAATATAAAACATAATTTACATAAAACCACTGTCATGTTACAATCCCAGCTGTGCTTCTTTGCAGGATGGCAGCTAATATGGAGAAGCTAAACTCACAGAAACAAAAACAAAAAAACCCTTCTTGCCTTCTGAATAAGCAACAGAATCCATGTTGGCGTTTACATCATAACATCCTTCCATTTGTAGCCCAGCCTCAGCAGGATCATCCTGTCAGAAAACAGTTAGTGGAGCAACATAACAATTATGGTTTAGAAGTAAAACAGCACAACCTCTTCATTTTCAAATTGTATGACAACATTTTTGAGGACTTGCCATTTGGTAGTGCCATGTGGGTGGAAGAGCATAGTAGGACCCAAAAGTAGATAGAGATGTAGATGGCTCTGTAGGTTGATTTGTAACATTCAAAATGAGTTTACCACGTTGTTCAGGGCAGGTTCTGGGGTTCTTTTGCTTTCCTGAAGTTGATTTAAAATCATCTGCATAATAATCCTCATCATCTTCCTCTGTATCCCAACTGTTGTCAGCTGACATGGCGTCTGGTTCAATCACAGTCCCCTAAAACAGCAGCAGGCAGTGTTAAAGGAATGGCTCACCAACAAATGAAAAACTTGCTGAAAATGTATTCCCCCTCAGGCCATCTAAGAGTTCGATGAGTTTGTTTCATTGTCAGAACAGATTACGAGATATTCAGCATTACATCATTTGCTTACCAGTGGATCCTCTGCAATGAATGGGTGCCGTCAGAATGAGAGTTCAAACAGCTGATAAAAACATCACAACCAATCAATTAACATTTTGTGAAGTGACGAGCTGTTTTTGTAATAAATTCAACATTTGGATTAAGATTGATATTTAATATTTTCAAACATTGCTTTTTGCTATGACACAGTAATATTGCTTTCTCCACTGACAAAAAATGTATCATCTTATCTGAAACAGGACAGGAGAGCAATATCCACAGATCAAGCACTGTCCACAAGCAGAAACAAATAGTTCTAAACTAATATGTTGATATAAGAGGAAAGTGTTTTCACTGGGGGAAACATTATTATGGATTATGTACTGTTTTTTTTTTTGCCAGAAGCAAAGTTGCTTAATGATGAATTCACAAGACATTGATCTATTACTTGGGTTATTGTAATGGTTTTATCAGCTGTTTGGCCTCTTATTCTGATGGCACCCATTCACAGCAGACAATCCACTGGTGAGAAAATGATGCTAGATTTCTCCAAATCTGTTCTTATATCTTGGATACCCTGGGGGTGAGTAAATTTTCAATTTTGGCTAAACAATTCCTTAAAAAAAAACTGTTCCTTCCTTCATTATTTTCACTCTTGTGGCGCTTCAAGACTATGCATTTATTAACGACATAACAGAAAATCTTATGAACACTTGACATTAAACGTGGAACACACAACACTGTTATACAATTATTCATTCACCACACATACTTATTTTTTCATTTCAAATTTGCACATGTCAGACCTCACACATAATTGTCTGTATTTTCGCTATTTTGTACACTGCTTATTTATTTGTGTATTGTTCTGTTGTTGTCTGTGTCTTGTCCTGTTGCTGTCACTATAACAAATTCCTCGTATGTGTAAACATACCTGGCCAATAAAGCTCATTCTTATTCTGAAAATAATCATTTATTTTTCCAATCAGTGACAGTTTATGGTGACCACAGAGTCTGTCAAACGCTAATAATGACTTAAAGTATGGGCTGTATTCATATGTATGCATTGTCAGATTATTTTTTTTTTTTTATTGTGGCCATCAACGGGGGACTGTCATAAATCATTGTTAAAGGGATGATTCGTCCAAAAATGTATCTCGTTTTTCTCCGCAAGCCATATTGCCGTATCCAAACATTGGCCCATCAATCAGCAAGTAACACAGACCTCAGTTTGTTGCCTAGGCACAGCAGATGAATTCAGATATCTTCGAGTTGGCCCTGTGAGATCGTTCGTCGAAAAATGGTCACCGCACACTCTCAACGCCCGGATATTTTCAATGGGTGAATTAATATCCCGTTTGAGAGCGAGCAGCCACAGCTTCAGCCTCTCTGGATCATGCAACGGTAATGTGTGGAAAGTCAAAATTTCCTCGTGAGATGATGCAACTGGACGGAGTCGTATCGCTTTCTCTCGGTTGAAACATCCAGGAAACGCGCACACGCGTACCATTGCGAAAACAAATCAAATCCCGATTTGTAGGGACTCGCTGTTATGCGAAACGTAAAGGAGCCATGTTTGAAAGCGCAGAAGCTGAACGAGTCGTGCCACTTATGACATGACACAGATATCCATCAAAAAATCCCTCTATTCCTCTCACGGTGTTGCCTTTTCGGAGGCTTTAGGACGCACGAGTCACGTGAGCTATTGTTATGGTACTCTGCAGCTTGACAACCGCTATCTCCAACCACTTACGAATGGAAAAAGGAGAAGCACAATCGAGTTGTTGTTGTTGTGTACAACAACACGGTGCATTTACGCCACCTACTGGACTGGTGCCACATTGTTAGCTCATTGGCTTTCAACTGTCAACATTTAAATGATTAACTTAGTTCACCAAAAAATGAAAATTCTGTCAATAATTACTCGCCATCACACGGTTGCGAACCCGTAAGACCTTCGTTCATCTTGGGAACGCAAACTAAGATAATTTTGATAAAATCTGAGGGCTTTCTGACCCTCCATAGACATCAACGCAACCAACACGTCCAAGGCCCAGAAACGTAGTAAGGACATTTTTAAACAATCCATGTGAAATCAGTGGTTCAACAGTAATTTTATGAAGCCACGAGCATAATCGTTTAGTGCAAAAAGAACACAAAAATAATGACTTTGCTCAACGTCTTCTGTTCCATGTCATGACCCATGCATATGGTGCAGCTTGTTTACTGCTGTGACTTGGATGTAATTAACAATTTCATGCAAAACATGATAAAATAAAGTTTTACAAATTATTTTTTAAGTCACAAAAGTCAAGTCACATTACTGTATCGTAGCTTTATCGCCCTCAACGATCTCCCCATGCCACTTCCACTCATACCTCTTTGTTTTTTAAAAGCAGGCTGGGTACAGCTGTTGATTTCAATAATCGTCGTATCTTTCCATGACCCGTTTTGAAGTCGTCTGGTGAAAAATGTTCACTGCACAGCCTCATTTGCTTTACGTATCGAAGAGGAAAATCAACATCCTGCTGAACAGCCAGCAGCCATCGCCTCAGTCGCTTTGGATCGTTTATTGGGAAAGTGTGAAAGGTAAGTCTTTCATCTGTCGTTGTTGGTAATGCACTTTTACGTACTGTTGCTGGTTTCTCACGATTCGAGCATCCAGGACATGCACACTTCAGCACCATTTCAAAGACTACACATTAGCTTGCGTACGACTAGTAGACGTATTCCTCGGCAAGGCAGCAGGGTAGTAATGTCCGATTCTCGAACGAATCGTTCGATTTAACCGGATCTTCTTAGTGAACCGGTCAAACCAGTTCACCAAATCGGACTGAATCTTTTGAAACGGTTCGCGTCTCCAGTAAGCACTAATCCACAAATTACTTAAGTTATTCCCTTTTTTAACGTGCCCGACACTCCCTCTGTCTCGAAATAAATCGATATCCCGGAGTTATTCATTTACTCAACAGTACACTGACTCTGAGTGAACTGCTGTGAAGAGAGAACTGGTGATGAACACGAGCAGAGCAGCATGTGTGTACAGCGAGTCGTGTGCCGAACGAACAGAGCGGTTCGTTCTCGAGTCAAGAACCAGTTCGGCTCACCAGTATCGGTACTGAACCGAGAACCGTTTCTTTCGGACACGTCCGATTTGAGCACCGATTATCTGATGATAATGTGCATGCGTGTAATTTTTCAAGCTGACGAAAATAATGTTATCCAAGTATTTTGTTGAACATCAGAAAGTGTGATAATATATAATATGTTTTATTTTATGTTTTAAAAAAGACGAATGTATCTAATCTGTGTATTTTTTTCAGTTGAAGATTCTGTTATAGGCCAAAGGGGTTTGTCAGGAATGTTGGACCATAATTAAGACTAATAGGAATAAGGGATGATTTATGAAATACCTGTGCTGTAATTATAGTTAATTCTTAATTCACAAATTGAGTTTGTATGAAATAGAACTGATGATGAGCACGAGCAGAGCAGCTGATTCACAGAACGCTTGTGCAGTGTGCCGGTTAGAGCGGTTCTCGGGTCAAGAATTGGTTGCAATTGTTTTCAGATCTCCAGTACACTGAACCGAGAACTGTTTCTTTCGGACCCGTCCGATTTGAGAACCGATGAGCTGATGATACTGCGCATGCGTGATTCAGCGAACATTGCTTACTATGACTGACAAGCACGTCTAAATCAAACTATTTCTTTTGGACAACTGATTCTGTGCTAATGCTATGGCGCGGGTAAACAAAGGACCCGAATGAGGGCGAAACACACGTTTATTTAATAACAAATAAATCACAATGGATTATGTATAGTAAGTGGATTATGGTTTCTGCCTGATGACAACTAATTTATTCACCCAAGACTTAAATCCTAGTAAGCACATCACTGCCTGTATGTATTTGGGTGCTTCTGCAAAACTGAATTGTAAAATGTAAAGATCATGATTATGATGTTTTAACTGACTGCAGTTATGATTACATACTTTATATATTTGAATGTGTATTTTCATCCCGGCCGGGAAAATAGATTGTATCATTACGTCATCGCGATAACGTCATTACATTACATTACGTCAAACTCTAATTTCTTACTGCTAAACTCTGAAAATGCAGAGGTGTTAATTATCAGACATAAAACCCCCACAAGTAATAACCTAGAACACAGTCTAACACTTGATGGCTGCTCTGTCGATTCTTCGTCATCAGGAACCTAGGTGTGCTATTTGATCGCAATCTCTCCATTGACATCCACCTTTCTAGCATTTGTAAAACTGCATTTTTTCATCTTAAAAATATATCTAGACTGAGACCTCATTTGACTGAGATGTCAAATGCAGAAATGTTAATTCATGCGTTTATGACCTCAAGGTTAGATTATTGTAATGCTTTATTGGGTGGATGTTCTGCATGCTTAATAAACAAACTACAGATGGTTCAAAATGCAGCAGCTAGAATCTTACCAGAACCAGGAAGTATGACCACATTAGCCCGGGTCTGTCAAAAATGTGATAATACCTAGAATATCAAAATCAACTGCGGGCGGCAGAGCCTTTTTCTATTTAGCGCCCAAACTCTGGAACAATCCCAACACTGTTCGGGATGCAGACACAGTCTGTCAGTTTAAATATAGATTAAAGACCCATCTTTTTTATTGGCGCACACATAACACACTAATACACTTCTAATATTCAAATCCGTTAAAGGATTGTTAGGCTGCATTAATTGGGTCAACCGGAACCAGGAACACTTCCCATAAAACACGATGTACTTGTTGTATCGTAAGAAGATTGACATCTACGCTAATATTAGTCTGTTTCTTTCTTATTCCGAGGTCATCGTAGCCACCCGATCCGGTCCTTATCCAGCCCAAATGGTCACTGCTGTCACCAGATCCAGTCCACATCCAGATTAGGGCTGCAATGATTAGTCGACATTATCGATGTCGACAAATATTTGTGTTGTGTTGTAACAGCCTGCAATACTGCGGTTTGACCAGTGTGGCACAAGAATGTAATAGGCTATATGCACACGTAATAGGCGATGACGTACTTCAGCTAAAATCTCAGCCAGCTGAGATACTTCCGCTGTCATACCTCTGAGGTGATTTGTGTACCAGTTGAGAACAATTTCTGCTAAAAAACATTTCAATTTCAGCGAACCAGCACTACAGCTGAACATTGTTGTGTACTGCTGTGTCAAGCTTCCACTAAGTACAAAAGTGTACTTGGTTTTCATACTTTTCCATCGAATGCGGAAACTAGGCGATAATGGCTTGTCGCTATACGGTGGGACAACTTTAAAGTTACTCCCCATACCCACATATGTAGCCGGCACTTTAAAAAAAGAGGATGTTCGTGAGCCACAGACAGAGACAGGGAGATGGCTATTAGTCAAGGGAGCTGTTTCATCATTGTTTGAGTGGAACGATTTCCCACTTCAAGACTGGGGGTGTGGGAGAGGAAGGAGCGACCACCGCCACAGGTGCTGGAGGATGACACAGTGGTTGACGATGATGATGTGTGCATGGACCACGGCTACGCTTCGGCTACATATCCCGCAGCTGTCAATTTAGCTCTAGATGACAATATGTCTCTCAGAGAGGAGATCCACAGGCTGAGGTAACAAGTTGAGAAGCTGACAATGAATCAGCGCTTTGGCATCCATCAGTTTGCTTCCTCGGACATAAGGTTTTTCACAAGGTAAGATGTTCATCAGCTAAGAATGGAGACGGTATGGGTAGATGGACTACAGTTAATTGATATAACGAAACTGGAACTCAGTATAATGAATAGTAATTTTTGTCTAAATTCTTGAGTTGGTGGTATTGTTGTCTTACATTGTGATTGTTCTGTAGTACTTTTGCAGCAACAGATAAGCTTACAGTATTGTGTGTGTGTGTGTGTGCGTGTGTGTTAGGGTGACGGAAAAAACACGATATTCTCCATTTATTTTAACCTATTTAAAAAAATAGATTTTTCGATTTTGTATTTAGATTTAGCGACTTTAAATAAAAAAGCGTCTAGCGACAAATCTAGCGAATTTTGGACAAACCTTAGCAACTTTCCAAATGTCGCCAGTACTGTCCTGCGAACGCGAGATCTTGAGTTAAGGTGCGTTCACACCAGACGCGAATCGCGCAAATGATTTACATGTTAAGTCAATGCAAAGAAGCGATAGACAATCCTGCGGTGCTATTCGCGCGAATAAGGCGGCGCGAATTGAGCGTTCGACGCGTTGAAAAATCTGAACTTTGGCGGATATTCGCGCGGCGTTAACCAATCAGGAGCTTGCTCGTAATTCCAATTACGAATTAGTCATAATAAACATTCCAGATATCTACAAAGCAATTACGACTAGTCATAATCTTCCATTGAAAAATATTTGCAGATATCTTCAAATGAGTTTTGACTAGTCGTAATTCCAATTCAAGATATCTTTAAATACGATTTGCCTAGTCGAAATTCTAATTAGAGATATCTCCAATTACAATTTGACTAGTGGTAATTCAATTAGAGTCGAAATTCTAATTAGAGATATCTCAAATTTGACTAGTGGTAATTCAATTAGAGATAATTCAATTACTAGATATCTTGAAATATCTTTTAATATGATTTGACTAGTCAAATCAATTAGAGATATCTTAGAGATTTTCTATGAGTAATGACCGAATACATTAATATCTCTAAAATAGTCAAAATACAATTTAGAGAATACTCTAATTTCAAAAAGATATCCCGAGCATTGTAGACTAGTCAAATTAGAGGGTAGATTTAATTGGGATTTTGACTAGTCGAAACCCATTTGAAAATATCTGCAAATATTTTTCAATGGAAGATTATGACTAGTCATAAAGTATTTAGAGATATCTCTAATTCGATTTCTTACTAATGCAATTATAATTGGAGATATCTCTAATTGTCATTGTGACTAGTCGAATTATAATTGTGACTATCCGAAATTATATTTATGGATAGTCAAAAAAAAGTTTTAAATGTTAAAAGGGCTTGCCATAGATATCTCTAATTAGAAATTCGACTAGGCAAATCGTATTTAAAGATATCTTGAATTGGATCGAATGCAGACGACCTGATTAATATTCATGAACCCAGATGCTGAATAATCCTTAGTGCGTTTTATATGGTTATTAATAGTATAATTCGTGGTAGTTTTGTTATTTTATCAGTATTATTTGTAGTTTTTTTTAATAGAAACACTAAATGACAAACAATATCTTTAGCACCACCACCAGTCCTAAGTTCAGACAACTGACAAATATGCATTCATAAATGGTTATTATAAAGTTCTATCATCGTATAATGCTAAATTATATCATATTATAATGTTTGACTGAAATAATCAATTTAATTTGATAGGTGTCTCTCACTTTGTCCCACAGAAACATTAAAATAGTGTAGATTAGTGTAATGTTTTATAATAATAATTTATTCTGTTTGGTGATCATTTCATTTAACATATTTAATATTGGGGCATCCAAGTTATTTGACATATTTGAACTTTTTTTTTTAAAGTAACAATAGTTACTTTCCCTGGTAATCAGTTTATTTTATAACGATGTAACTCGGTTAGTATTTGTGAGAAGTAACTAGTAAAATAACTAATTGCTTTTTTTTTAAGTAACGTGCCCGACACTGCATACTATACAATGATTTATTGTATGTCTTTGATTACTAATGAATATGAAGAGCTTAACCCCCCCCCAAAAAAAACTTGCATTAAATCGCAATATTGGTAAAAAAAAATAATTTTGCAATTAGATTTTCAATTAATTGATTATCAAAATAGTTGTTTGTTGCAGCCCTAATCCAGATCAGATGCAACCTCTACAGCTCTGAACGTCAGCAGAGTCCAGGACACCTAGATGAGCCCCAGAGACAGATCTCCAGTGAGGACCCCGTCACCTAGACATCCATCGGGAAAAGACCACTGGAACCAGTGGACCACTTACAATCTGATTTTGCTGTAGTTGGAAGAAACTGCTGGTTCGTCTGGCCGGAGGGGAACTGCCCCCCGACTGAGCCTGGTTTCTCCCAAGGTTTTTTCTCCATTCTGTCACCGATGGAGTTTTGGTTCCTTGCCGCTGTCGCCTCTGGCTTGCTTAGTTGGGGACACTTCATTTCCAGCGATATCATCAATTCAAGATTATTTGTATAGCGCTTTTTTTCGATGCAATCGTTGCAAAGCAACTTCACAGGAAATTGTGAAATCATCGACTTGATTGCACAGATACTATTTAAACTGAACTGAGCTGGACGATGACATCACTAAATTCAACAATTAAATGCCTTCAACTGAAAATTGAGTGTTTAATCTGGTCTTTTTACATTCTTCACACAATATTTTCCTATTTTGATATTGTGAAGTTGCTTTGACACAGTTTGTATTGTTAAAAGCGCTATATAAAGGTGAAGTGACAAAGTGAATCTATGTTTTTGTAAGAAAAATATCCATATTTAAAACTTTTAAACCATAATATCTAACTTCAGGAGGCCTTTATTAAGGTTATTTCAGTTATATGTTAATCTTTTTTTTTTGATATTTTAAAACGAGACTTCATGCACAAAATTATTTGTGTAAAATACATGCAATTTTAACTGATTATTTATTAGATTCAACTTTTAATATACGACTTAGCAGTATGTGATGAAAAACAAAAGACTCAGTTTCATTATCTTTTTTTATCCAAAGAAATACAGCCTTGTCCATACAAAAATTAAGAAATCCTAGAGTGATTAGGTTGCAAAAAGAAAAAACTCAGTATTTATTTTAGGGGTAGAAATACCAGCCACTGTATTAATGCCTGTTGTACAAAGATGCTGTCAATGTCTTTAGTGTTTCAATATGATACAAAGAATGTGCAGAAACCCCATTAAATACTACTTGTGTAATGTGGCATTGCATACAATTCAGCATTGTCCTAAATGAAATCCATACAACTATATGCACCTTTTGAAATGTTTTCTTTTTTTACATCAGCTGCTTTTGTCAAATATAGTTTTCCATACACTTGATCACAAAAAACACTGTACAGGCTCATAACTACTATCCAATTAAACATGGAAAATACAAATGACAAAACACTTGCTTTCCATCCATTGGAATCTCTATCAATATCCTAAAGGCCCATTTAATGGCTTCCAGATTTTGTCAGCTTTGTAGAAATACTCAGAGAACCATCTAGGAGAAACTCGAGATACCACCTTCACTCTGCAAATTTTGGTGTGCGCAAATGCTGTGTATCTCATGTCAATGTCAGACCCTGAAGTCCGAGTCACTGTCTGAATCGGTCTCATTGGGTGATTTTTCTCTCTCCAGGTGCAGCTCTCTGACAGTAAGGATGCGTGTGAGCATGCTGTCCAGAACCTCATCACTCAGAGAGGTGGTCGAGAACCACGTGGGACTGTTGGGTACACAGGAGCGCTCGGGGCTCAGGTAAAAGTCGGTTGTGAGTTGCCTCACGCTGGGTGAGCTGGATGGAAACAGACAGTATTTAATAGGGCTGCATAATTATGACAAACTTGATATAATAGAATACATTTATTCAGCAAGAATGGATTAAAATTAGTGATCGACCGATATTGATTTTTTTTTTTATAACCGATACCAATTATTTGCATGTTTATGTACCCGATAACCGATATGCAGAACCGATATTTATTTACTGTTATAAAGTAAATAAATAACAGAGTGAAGTAAGTCCATTCTTCGCTTTGGTTTTTCCTCCTTTCAGTCATCTTAACAACAACAAAAACTGTTGAAAATTAACATTTTCATGTAAAATTTAATCTTAAAATTACAACAATAAAAACATTTTATTTATAAAAAGCATCATCAGCAACACTGATATTAACAATAAGCAAAAGAATGTCTAATGTTTTCAAATGGAGAAAATAAAGGACAGAAGTCACATTAACTTCATTTTAAACTACAGTTTTAAGTTTATAAGCTGTTTAATAGACTTAAAGAGTGGAGAATAATTCACTGAATAATATTCTCTAAAGGAATGTTGGAGAATAATTCTATAACAAACAAAACATCGAATAATATTCTCTGCATTTCTTAACTGGCACGTATTGAAATATCAGCTATATTATTAAAATGTTTTTTTGTCATTCTAAATTATGAAAACTGCTGATCGTATTTTATTGCGCGGTTTATCTAACTGCATACACAGAACTATACTTTATCAGACTGTGATCTCTTGCGGATTAAAAAAGTAATAAATCATTAATTTCGATAGAGATGTTTATTGTGAAATAATGGTTATATAGTAAATGTTAATATATTTAGCGTGTTTCAAACGAGTGAATCTTGTATAAAGCGGTATACTCAAACTGCTTGCGGAGCTTCTCCTGAGTGAACAGTGCCCACTGCTCCAAGTGTGTGTGTGTGTGTGACTTGGATGGGTCAAATACAGAGAACACATTTCACTGCTGGTTATACTCTGTATAAATTATGTGAATAAAAAAAATATATAAAAAATAAAAAAAACTTTTTCAGATATCGATATCAGATTATGGTAAAATGCTTAAATATCGGGAAAAAATATCGGTAAACCGATATATCGGTCGATCTCTAATTAAAATTGATGAATAGTGACAGTAAAACATTAATAAAGTTAAAATTTTAGTTTCAAATGAATGCTGTTCAATGGAAGTTCAAACAAACATACCATTTTGAGAGATAGAACTCGTACAGCCTGACAGGACAGCGAAGAGGATTGTCTGCATTCTCCTTTATCTCATACACAGTGTCATTTTCATCCTCCTCTTCCTTCCTTTTCTTTGCAGGGACGTCAACTGAATTAAAACAAGCAAGTGATACAACAACAACAACTCAAAAACAGTCAAGCTAGGACACTATAACTGACGACTGACCTGTGTTTCCGTCCTCTTTCGGGGGATAGAAACGCAAACAGGCCACTTTTGTGTTGCCCTTGCTCCGAGAGCAGCGTACAATGTGGCCGAAAGAGAGCCGGCGGTGCTGTTCTGCTGTTTTGTAGTTGAAGTACTTGGTGAAGAAGTAGATCAGCGTGTTGAGCAGCACACCGGGTGAAAGCGCCCCCAGCTGCTTACAGTCCCACAGATACTCCTCCTCCACACGAGAATGAACGTAACCTGAACAAACACAAAGAAACATTTTTATAGAGCAGCAGCAAAACAAGCTAGTCACACATTTGTCCTAAATTACTCACCACTGGGCAAAATAGTTGGTTTCCACTGTCTTAGTATGTTGGTAAGTTCATGGCAGAATTTGGTGTAGAAAACATCTGCAAAGATGTTCTCCATCCGATTGTTCTCAAACAGGTACTACAAACATGAATGACGAGCTAAATCAATTAAACTATAATAATATAGTTAGGCTGTGTTCAGTTTGTGTGGTTTATTCTCAATTTACCTTCTGGATTCCCAAGCAGAGATACAAGATGCTGTCAGGGCAGTATTTCTCTCCGTTGGGTCGACGAACTTCAGAAATAAACTTGCAGAGGCCGTAGCTTATTTCAGCAGAGCAGCACTTCAACAAATCTTCCTTTAGTGTCATACTGCGCGCTACGGATGAAGAGGACATTTTTAGTGCTTAAATGCCATGTTGAAGATTCTGTAGTTTAGCTAGTAGAGCATGATGCAAGCAAAAGGCTAAGGCTCAATTCCTGGTGAATGATATACTCGAAAAAAAATCTACACCTTGAAAACACATTAAAGGAATGGTTTACACCAAACTGAAAATTTGCTGAAAATGTACTCAAACTTGGCCATTCCATTCAAGATGTAGATGAGTCCGTTTCTTCATCAAAACAGATTTGGAAAAATTTTGCATTGCTTCACTTGCTCAGGGATGGATCATCTTTAGTGAGAATGAGAGCCCAAACAGCACAGTAATCTACAAGCAATTTGTTTGTAAAAAAAAACAAATCCCTCATCAAGGATTAAACCATCATTAATTCATAATATTGCTTTGTCCAGTGAAAAAGTTGTCTTGTCTGAATCAGGAGAGAAATACATGCAGAGATCACATATATGCACACCTTGAGGTGCTTGGCTATTTTGACAAGTGAAAATGGTCTGAAATATGTTGGTGTATTTTTGTGAAGAAAAACAGGGGAAGGACTATTTCAATGCAGGAACCATTATTATGGATTATGGACTTGTATTTTTGGCCAGAAGTGATGGTTTAAAATGTCTATTTGAGGAATTTGTTTCTTACAAATGTGCAGCTTTTCACTTCACAATACATTAATTGATGGACAGGAGTCTTGTGGATTACTGTTATGTTTTTCAGCTGTTTGGACTCATTCTGATGGCACCCATTCACTGCAGAGCATCCATTGGTGAGCAAGTGTAAACATTTTTTCCATTGAGAATGTTAATTTTAAATGGTGGAACTTTCATTTGTGTCGAAATGCTGGATAAAAAGAGACCTACAGCCAAATTTGGGAGTCTCCATGTTGGGTTGGGCGTTCCTCCAGCGTACCCATTCCTTCCACGCATTTACAGCGTACTCGTGTTGCAGTTTTGAGAGGTTAGACAGGTTGGCTAGTGCTGATTTGACTGGGACAACAGCTGCACTCTTACGGCCCTACACATCAACAAAAAACAATCCACTAAAATATAAAGCAGCAAAACGGTTTCCAACATAATGAGAATCAAAATACTTCTTGAGCAAATGATCAGCATATTACAATAATTTCTAATGGATCATGCCAAACTTAAGACAAGAGTAATGGCTGCTAAAGGCGTTGCCATCACAGGATGAAACTACATTTTAAGAATATATTCAAACCCAAAATAGCAATTTTAAAATGTAATGATATTTTTATAATATTACTGTATTTTTTTATCAAACAAAGCCTTGGTGGCTGAGACTTTTCAAAAATATTGCACTTTTGAACAGTAGTGTACATTTAGTACATTTGAACAGTGATGTACATTTAATCTGTATGATGTTGCAAATGTTAGTATATCCCTGCACTTATAACTAGACCATTTTCATGCACAACATATTGAAGAATAGAGTAGAAATCATCAGAAAAACATTAAAGATGGAGGCCACAGCTTATAAACCTCAATAAAGTGATCTGGTTTGCACATGCTCCCATCATGACTAGATGAAAATGGGTTTTTAAACAATCACATGACAGCACTGGTTGATAAAACTTATTCAGCTTTATTTGTTTTAGGCTCATTTATCACAGTCACATTCCGTTTTAAATTAAAATATAATACACTATGCTTGAGCTTATGTATCACGATATTAACAGTCTGCATAATTGAGTCTCTCTAAAGGGTTTCTAATGAAAGACAATCAGGTTTTCGAATTTAGCACTTAATCTGTTAAAACAAAATATTTAGATGACGTCTACGGCATTTGTCTTATAATGTAAAAGCTTGTGGCCAACGTTGTATCTTGGTGAGCGCAAGTACTCATTGACTGTCTTTGATGCATTTTTGGTCACTGTTTGTTATGCATGGGAACCTCTGGGAAACAGCCTTAATGATATAGTGGTATAGATTCACGGGCAATGCAAATTTGCCCCTCACACCATCCCAATTGGTATTGGACGCCCACTCCTTATACTTCTTCTGGGGTAAAATAGCACAGAACAACAAGCAACCATATCGATCCAGCCTCCTCAGACTCTGCGTGAACAGAAGCTCCAGCTTCTTCTTCGAGGGAGGACGAATCTCCAGATCAGGATGGCAACATGGCTCTATTTGCTGACAGCACCCTCGCTCTTAAGAGTCCACCACTGGGCTTTGTGCAGTTAAGCTTGCTCCTCAACGTCTGTGTTGTCACCTGTGCCTCTTTCAGCTGAAACACGACAGCCTAGTGGGCCTTAACGAGCCCCTTGTGAGAGCATTTCAAATCTGCCAGAGCAGCCTTGATGACATTAACTTCCTTGCAGTGGCAAGCTCCCGCTTTAGCCCTTTAACCCTTTTCACCAGCTCATGATTTAAGTCCTCCACCACATTCTGTCCCTGTTGTCTGGAGCTTGAAATGTGAAGACTTGACAACACAAATACGAATACGCGTGTGGGCAAAACAGCCTCGGTGGAGCAGGAAAAATAGGCCTGTCAATCACGATTAAACTTTTTTTGTTGTGTTGAACGCAATATGGTAATCAGTTCCCTTTTAAGGAATGACAAAATTATGAGTTAGAACTATGTACCTCTGCTTTAAGTAATGCACCCCTTTATGGGCAAAGTAAATTTAAAAGTTAAAGTCACAAGTTAACTACATTAAACAAAATGAATGGCTATAAACATTTAATAGCTCTTTTATTGCAGCTGTGTGAACAAACACCTACAAAAATGCCAAAGCTTGTTGGGGCAGTGTGGAAATGTGTCGTGCTCTCTGAAACTTTATGGCTACAGTGCCATATTTAGAGTAGCAAAGATTTTTACGATAAAAAGTAGTGCTGGGCGGTATGACCAAAAATGTATATCACGGTATTTTTCTAAATTATACCGGTTTCACAGTATATGACGGTATTTATTTTTTTCATGCCTGACCGGGTGTTAACCACATTTTCTACTGACTGAGGAAAAACTGCAGTAGATTGACTTAGAATGCCATATTTTAGTGTCATGATGAGTGAATATTGTAGAAAAATTCCACACTAAATATGTGGACATTAACGTTTTAAATATAAATTTGCTTTTTGAGATGCACAACGGCTCAGCTGTTACTTTATTTGGAACTATTTTCATTGATGATATAGAGCAAAATCATGCAGTACTTGTTTATTGATCTGTTGTATTAAATCAATATATCACATTTGCAAACTCCCCTTATAATTATTAATAGATGTCACTCTCCTGATCGTGATCTGTGGGCGCACAGAAAATGAGAGCGCGTGAGTGAGTTCAAGACTCAAAAGCACGTGCAAATGTGATACATTCGGTCGGAACCTGCGGGAATGAGTATAATTATTATTAATAGCCGCAATCCCGCGCCGAAATTCAAGTTCTGCTCTGTGTTCTCTGCTAAAAACCCAACTGTGAATGATGCGAATGGCGTTACTATGTTGTCAGTGAGAAACTGCAGCCGAGGCGGGGATGATTTTTGGTGTGCTCTGTGCTGGCAGAACAACAACAGTGCGCTACATGTTTCCTACATGTTTCTTTCCCCTCAGTACCCCTGATAACGTTTAAATGGAGTGAACACGGAGCAGTTTTTCCGTGAGCGGGAATGTAAAACCCGGAGTGGATCCAGAGCGGCGTGATTACAGAACGCTTAGAGTGGAGAGAGGAACGTGCTTTAATCCACTCCAGACTTTGATCACATCCCCCTCAGCAGACTGAATGCACCTCGTCTTTCCTTCATTTAAGACCTATTCAAGCTAAAATCAAGACAGTTATAACACTATACATAAGTGTAAGCGTATTTACGGTCTTAAAATTATGAAAAGTGAATTTAAGAAGGCGGGAACCCTGCAATTGACGGAAACCGTCGTCTCGATGGAGAACTGTTGTGTGTGAGAGACGCGGGAGCTGATGGCAGCGGACGGTGGATATTTGTGGGCAGTCGATGTGGATATTGTGGATGACTTCTCTCTCATCACATTCTACTAGTGCTTCAGTTTCACGCTTAGTAACACATGCAGCTGTATCCTCGCCAAAATGCAATAGTGAAAAGAGACCATTCTCTAACAGTGTCGCGTTACGAACGTTATTTAAATGAGACCGGTATTGCAGTATTGTAAAAAATTAATATCATAAGAAAATAAACACTGGTATTCGGTATGAACTGGTATACTGGCCAGCACTAATAAAAAGGCCCTAATTATCCCAAACGTAGTAGTATTTACTAATTTATAGTGATGTAATGGTACACAAAAATTACATTTCAGTACATACCTCAGTTTTAATGACATTGGCATGTGTTCGGTACAGCGAATTAAACAGTAGATTACTGAAAAAACTATGTATATTTAAAAAGAAAGTGTGTCAATATTGTGTACCATGTCCACAAGCAACACCATGCAGTTTATAGTGCTGTTGTTATTGGGGAAGAGCTTACAGTTGAAGTGCTTACACTTTGGGATACAAAATACATAAGCTAAATATTTTAGTCATCACTCTCGCATTCTAATTCACTGTCTATTTGACGTGTAGGTTGTGTGGCGGCAGTTGTTCATGGAAGAATAGCTGCCAGAATAATCCTTTAAACAAATTGGAAATACTGAAGTGATTTTGTATTATTTATAGGCAAGTATACAACTGTAAGAAGTTACGCACAATAAAAGGTCTCAAATGCATTAAACAACACATGCTGACATCTGATAGGAGGGCAAAATCTAAATCTAAACTGAGTTTGAAACTACGTTCTAAACACAGACAAATTCATTGTCATTAAAACTATATTAATTTGTTTTTGGACTATGTGCACAATTACACCCCTAATAATCATTTACAACAGTTTTGAAATTCCAAACAAGCAAAAAAATATAAAAAATAGGCTCCCCTCTCTCACTCTCTATTTTTGCACAATGTAATGTGTTGCATGTAACTTTTCTCGGCACACCAAAATCTTGTCAGTGGCTGCGGTTCATCCAAGGATTAATTTGCTCCGTATTAAACTGCTTCCCTTTCCATGCATCTTTTGACAGCAGCAGAACACGTGCCATAATTAAGGCTTAATTAAGGGGGAGGTGCTTAGAAGAGTGTCAGTTCTACAACACTTATTTGTAACAAATGTCTCCTCTAATTTTCTCCTTTGTGATGTTTGATGGGACACCTGTAGCTGCTCCAACTTCATTTTCCACCTGTCCTCTGAAAATGGCATTGTGGCTAAATGCAAAGTGATAGGAAAATTCCTAAAACTTAGTGACATTTTGCTTAAAGATAGAAACGCTCAAAATAAAGCTGTAGGGAAAAAATGGTTTATATCACAAAACCCTAATAGGATGTTATACTGTTTCCAAAAGTTAAAGTGTTATACAGTGGACATTATGGTGGCAAGTCAAGAATAATTCTGCTTTAGCTGCTCTTACCCTTTTCTTCTGAGGGAAGCCGTCATGTTTTCTCTTGCGAGATCTCAGTTTGCCAGAATTGGTTGTCTCCGTTTGTGTTGGCTCTCTGAAAAGTTCAATGCTCTCTGAAACATGAAAGGATAAAGATGCATGGAAAATGAATGGAAGATAAGAAAAAAAATTGGTGTGTTTTGACCTCTTAAGCAGAGCAGAATCTCTTACCGATTGGAAAATCGGCCTCCAAGTCCATCTGTGGCTCTTCTGAAGCGGTGGAGACGGGGGTCAGTGTGGCAGATCTGGATGGAGGAAGCCTCGCAGGCTCAGGGGTTTGATCCCATGTCTGGGCAGAAGACACAGAGTCCTCCTCCCAACTCAGATTGCTGGATAATGCTTCCAGATCAAGGTCATCCATTATATTACTAGTCTGATCTGAATAACAAAACAGGAGGCGTGTGAACATAAATAAATGTATGTGTGTGTGCACCTGCAATATCTTACTACAACTCTTAAAATGTAAAGCCTGTGCAGTGCCCAAACAACTCAAGTTATGTTCGACAGTTTGCTTGTTTATTTTCTTCTTAACACCATTCCAGCATCTATGGCTATATTCATGGCAAGAACCAGTTAATCAATTGATCAAGTCGATCAGTGCGTTAGCTAAAAATATCAGAAGTTGCAGGAATATTAAAAACCTTCCAACTGTCCCTAATTTACCAGTAACAATGATGCTATTCTCCTTCTCTGCATCCTCAGCCACCATCTCTGCCATCATGATGAGGTCGGCCTCCAGAGGGTCATCAGGGATCTTCTCTTTGATTTCCTGAATGGTCTTCACAATACGCTCAGCACTGTCCAGAGTGGTGGGGAAGAACAAGGGCACCGGAATCTGCATAAACAGACAGAGACACATGATGACACAAGTACATACTAATGGTGTAATTAGGAGAGTCTTTGGGACGTCTGTGAATCTAATGTATGATCTGAAATTCATTTAAAATGATTATTGACTCGAGATTACTTTATCCTTATACATGTTTATTTATTTATTCATTTTGTCTTGTTTTCATTAGATCTCACTAACATTTTCAGTAATCTATTATTTTTGTCATAATACAATTATTTTAGTTTAATATTTAAAATTTTGAGTGATACATTTTTCTTTTTAGAATTCTGTTAATTTTTTAATATTATTATTTAGTTTTTATTAACAAAAATATTGTAACACTCATTAATAGATTAACATACTGATTCTTGTAGCAAATATGTATACAGCTTTAATCATTTTAATATTAAAAGATGAGTATAAGGACAACTAGAGAATAATAATGTGGACAGAAAGAGGTAGAGATACACACAGGAAGCGGAAGCCCCACAATCTTCGGGGTGTATTGGGTGTAGAGATTCATGGGAAGAGGAACATAGACTGGCACTGGCAGCACTATCACCGAAGGTCCATCTACAGGACAAAAGACAAACACAACATTCATAACAAGTGCCTCCTGTCATTTTTACCTTTGTGATGTTCACTGTCCACTATATAACACTAACTTTTGGAAAACAGGATAATATTATATTAGGTCAAGAGACACATGATGCTGTAAAAGAATGCCGTAATGCCCAAAATAAATATGTCTGCAACAGTGCTTTCTAGTACCTGTTTGGGTGTTCATGTCGCAGACATTGGGTTTACAAGATGTGCCTTTGTTCTGACTTAATGGTTTACACAGCAAGGCTTTATTCTTCAGGATTCGAGGTGCTGGCGCAGAAACCATCGCACCGTCTGTCTGTGTGCTGGCCGCCTGACAACAGAGAACGATCAATAATGGGTTGATTTTCATTCAAATTTCAAAAAGGAACTTCAGCTGTATTAATATTTGTGAAATACTTACATTTCCTGAACTTTTCGCTGTAGTAGCAGGAACAGAGGCTGAAGAAACAAAAAGGTAAATGTGAGAGATGTGCCACAGAAAAGTTGATTCAGTCCTCAGTTCGCACAAAAAAACAAATAAAAAAGCGTTTACAACAGGTGTCATACTTAATTATGTTACTATAAACGTGTTTAGGCACTGATATTAAAATGCTGACGGATCTGATTAGCTCATAATTACTTTCATATTATGGCTGATAAAATTCCACAAGATGTTATCCAAATACACACAAAATGTAATAATCACAATATAATAGTATGAACAAAATAGATATTCATTTTGAGATTTTCTAAATATTCAATTTATTTTTAGGTTCTATTTAGTTTATTTATAGTTATTAAATGACTGCTCGACAATGGCAAAAGTAATACAAATGTAAAGAGAGAAATGAGAACGCACAAAATCCATTATAATAGAAGAAATCTCTTCGTATAAAGAAACGAAGGCTTTGTCTGTGCTCTTTCCGTTTATAATTAGAGGCAACCACTGCATTTTAATCATGATCCAAACAAAGATGCTGCATACATGCAGCATGAGCAGTTTATAATCTAAATTACACTGTATCATTTCGAAATTTGAAGCAAAAACAGAATGGTTTGACTTCAGTTTTGTGAAACTACAGAATCATCCTCTGCCTGCAGGTGGCACTTAAAGAGTTTCCTTGGTTTCCGCTTTAAACAAAGCAGCGCTGCACTTATGAACTTTAATATGCATTAAAGCTAAAAATGGCATATTATTCAAATTATTAGCAGTCTCTTTCCCAAGCCCTGTTTAGAGTAGTCAACAATCTTATTAAACCTCCTAGTAACATAACTGCACTACCGAGCAGTTTGAGTTTCTTAATTACTTCTCATCTAAAATACAATATCAAATTCAATTGTGTGACGGTTGAATTTGGAGTTGCATCCTCCGAATCTCTCTGATCAGTTCTCTCATTTCATTTTGATTCTGATTTCATTTCTAAACTTGGTCAGGAATCGGATATTTGTTGTCAATGCCTCACTCATAAGGATTGTTCTCCTGCTTTAAATGGCAGCAGTTCGTTCTAAAAAAGCCTGGAGTGATATTGCTGAGATGTCCAATTATCGGCCTCTCTATTTACCATTCCTGAAAAGTTTGAGCGTGTGGTTGTTAGCCAACTAAACTCATCTTTACACGAACGTTTTTTTCTTCATCTGTGAGGACCGAACATAGCGATCTGCCAGGACCTTGCTCGCTAATCTAAGCGCTCCAAAGTTTGGCTACATTTGCAATCTGAAGCCAAAAAAGCTACGTATAATATCTGTGATAGCTAAACATGTTACGAGAGAGGTGTCACCACCAACATGACAAAGCACTTTAATTTAATTAGGATGACCCTACGTGCCATTTTTCGTGGACGCGTCCTGGCCAGGTTTTCTATATTGCTTTGATTCAAAGTACCTCGAGAGCGTTTCGAAAACATAAGAAACGATGTCATACATCAGTTGACAGGTCTGATTATTCATACCTAATCAGTCTGATTATCGTCATACATAATATACATCGGTCATGCATTATAACACTTGGTCTGCACACACAAACAAAGCCAAGTCTTAGATATTTTAGGCAATATACAAATCCTGGCCAGGATGCGTCTGAGAAAAATGGCACGTATGGTCACCCTAATTTAATAGATCGTTAAAGATCGCAAACACTATTCAAACGCCAATGTGATTCTATTCCTAAATTACAATGATTCGTCGGTTTCATTCCTCAACCTTTATCGTGTGCGATCAATGTTGTGATCACTTGAATTGTCCATGAAGCGTATTATCACATCAGTGTGATTTAAACCTTTAAATTTGCGCTCGCGTTGACCTGAAGAGAGCAGCTGTCATCTGTCATGAATGAAACCGCTTCACAGTCTTTTCAACCACACAGTAGCATTATTTCTGTATTACAAACATTCAAATAATCACAGAAGAGCTGGGATAAAAGTATATAGTTCAGCTATAAACTCTGATGTCAGGGTTCCTACACATTATTCATTTCAAAATTCCATACTTTTCCAGATTCAAATTTCAAAACCTCTCGATAGATTTTCAGATCTTATTTAACATAAATGGTTCATTCGGCATTATTTTCAGCTTAATATTTGGTATATAGTACAGTCATCTGTAAATATTTTAATTTTGTTTTTCATTGATTTTCTTAAAACAACACACGGAGTACCTAAAATAAAAAATTGAAATAAATAAAAAATGTTTTGCTTGCTAACGCATTACAATTTCTAGTTTTATATAACCTATTTCCTTTGTGCATCACTGCCATCTTACTATGAATAAAATGATAGCATGGATCTACCTGCTCAAAATGTTGCTTTTCTTTACAGTAGTACCCTAATATCAAGGCCTAATTTCCAATTTAACACATCCTCCGTGGCAGTGGATAAACTAAGACACGAAATGGGCTGATGGTATAAAATTTGCCATGTCCAAGGGTCTATAAAAAAGACTGGTACTGTTAAAAAGTGTTTAAGATTTGGCTTTCATTGGGGCAATATGCCATCAAGGCCTTTGGTCTCTTTAATGCATAGTCTGGCAGTCAAGAAACCACACCGCGAAATGGGCTGATGGCACACAATAGGTGGCCCTGTGTGCATTGTCCTACATGCAAAGTTTTTTTTTTGCAAAGATCGTTGAGGCAATGTAATATGGTGCTAAACCCAAGATGCGTATAACCTGCATTTTTCATAATGAAAAAAAAGTGTACAATAAATACATTCATTCGACAATCACTAAAGAATCACTAAACAGCTGCCATGAAACCTCACTTGTAAGATACATTTATTTTCATTAAACTCTTAATTTTCTATTATAAAAAAAATAAATAGGGGCAAAAGTCTGGAAACACATTTTTCTATACTCTGCTGTCTTATTCCATACTTTTCCAGACCTCGTAGGAACCCTGTGATGTGTATGGTAGCGATTCAATTAGAAGTACCTTTTGAAAGTAATTTCACATTTCAAATGAAGATTTATCGATTACACTGTTATGCCAGTAGGTGACGGAAATGTGCTATTAAAATGTATTTGTCTTTGAATCATACAAGAGATTCGTTCAAGAATGCTGATGCATCCAGTAATGAAACAAGTACATCTTGAGTGAGTCATTGAATCATTCATTCATAAATTACATGTTTTTTTTTCTTCAGAATCATGAGAACCACAACTTCCATTGAAAAAAAAAAAATGTATCCATAACCATGCAGGGGCCTATACCATGAAGCCGGTTTAGCTGGCAAGCCAGGTAAGTTTCAGTTTAGTTTGCACCAATCCTGGGTTTTAGGTACCATGAAAGTGGCTTGGCTTTAGCAGCTTTCATTGCCATAGTAACTTACACTCCACGGCTAACCTGCTCCGGGGCAGGTTATGTTCGGAGTTTGAGCTCACAAACTAAAATTGGACCAATCAGATGTGAGCAAAGTGACACGTCTGACCAAAAAACACATCTGACCTCTTTCTACAAATTAAAGGTTACTATGAAGTACCTTAAAAAAAGAAATACAACAAAATTGTCTGGCTTTAATGATCATTACAATTTACATATGATTTATATTATTATTACTCCATTACACACAGGCACTTTTAGTTTAACAGTTATTATAAAGTGTTCATTTTAAATGAATATTAATATATACAGATCATATGTAATATAAATAAGTGGTAGAATCAATATATAACACTTTAAAAATGGCTACATGTGATCTTACATGGTTGAGTCTCTATCACTATATATTATCAACAATATAAAGTAACTTCACAAGTTAGAGCAAGATCATTTCCTTTATATGTCCTCTTTCATGCTCAAGTACTTCAGTGGAACTGTGTTTAAATTCCTCATATTCTTTAATCTCTTTACCTCTAACAAGAGTTTTGAATCTCGCTGGCTCTCGCGCGAGAAGTTAATCACACTTGCTCTGTGTTGTGATTGTCTGTTTGCTGCTGATGTCACACATTCATGCGCACGCGCTCCATTAACTCAGGATCAAGCCTGAGTTGACAGAAAAATGTGATGATCAGCTTCATGGTACCAACAAAGCCAGATTGGAGTGGTTTGGTTTTCTCAACTTTTCCTACAACTCTGAATTTGTTCATCTACAATCATGGTACAGGCCCCAGTTCTTTTTTGAACGCAAACAGTCCAATATTGTACACCTTTCTGGAGTTGTATTTTAGGTTTTGATGTCCTTAAGAATATATATTTGCGGTATAAGTGCCAAAAACCATCTCAATATATTTTTACAGCTCTTCTCTCAGGAGCTTTGGTTAAAAAAGGTCGATTTTGTTCTGTCTAATTAATATTCATGAGCCTCTCTTCTGACTGGCCTCTTGTTTTTTGAGTGACGCGTGGCCAGGCCAACCTCAATATACAGAGATGATTAAGAAGTAAAAAGAGGTTAGTCACCTTGCAGAGCGCTGTTCACCAAAACACCTGGCTGTCCATTGGACGCACTTGAGAGTGATATAACACTGGCAATGACCGGTGTGGCCTCTTTAGTTATTAGTGGTGTGTGATTAACTGTAGTTTGAGGGCCTGGAGAAGGTGCTGGGCTTATCCCTGAGGAAAACAATCACCGCAAGATTAACAGACATAAACAGATAAGATACAGAGACAAAAGGAACAAATATCCTCAGAAATCTACAGGAAGACATACCTTGTGTGGACAAAGTCTTGTTTGCGGGTCTGACTGCCCCAGTGGTTCCCTGCAGACTGCAAAAGAACATCAAGCATTGCAAGCTGCAGAAATGCTTGATCTCACCCAGCCATTTCACTTTCTCTGTCATCTTCTTGGCCTGCCTGCACATGGAGCACTTTATTTCCTGTAAAAAATATGCTTGCTGTTAGTTGAAAGCAAAATCCACGGCATTAAGTCTTAAAAGTAACGTTGTAGCAAAAAAACACCATCATAAATTGTTTCTCAGAATAAACCAAAAGAGATCAAATATTACCTTACGCATCAGTAAGGTGTTTTGTGATAAGCATATGTTCCCACAGAACTCCTGCTCTACATTACGAATAACTTCAGTCACTAGAGCCTGAGAGGATCCGCTACAGTAAAAGCAGTTGCGACAATGTTTCTTCCCCCAGCGTTTGACTAGGTCATGCTTATACAGTAACTTGCATCCTGTACAGGGATGAACAAACAAGTAATTGTGATGTCATAACCCACAACTCGATCAAGACATGCATGTATGAAGCAAAAAGAAAAACTACTGGCTAATAGTATCTTTATTTTGCTCATAGTACTTACCCTCACTGCAGAAAGAGCGGTCAATCTTGTTTATCCTTTTCACCTCCTTGACAACTTTATCAATCTTACAGTATTCACAGCGAGCCATGACATTGTTGATCTGTTTGAACTCCTCAACACAATTATTTTCACAGAAAGCGTACATTTTCCTCTGAAAGCACAGGAAAACAAGCAATCAGCTAGGTTTAGGGTCAACTGCTCAAATATGCTAATAAGACTCATTATTAATAATAACATCCCAATTTATTGCTAGCTGGTCTATATTTTGTTAAAATAAATATGGATTAAAACTAATATTTTCTTCAAGATTTTTTCTCCATGGCAAAATTTTTTTTTTTCTACATTACAGATTTATTCTTACTTTTTATTTTATTTTGGCAACAATCTTCACAAAATATAGACTGCTATCTAATAAATGGCCAATATATCAGTATTTTGGCTTTAAAATAATGATTGTCAGTATTTGATGATTGGGAATTAAGAGTACCTTGAACTCCAGCAGCTCTGGTCTGTGGAAGAACGACTTCAGACACTGAGAGCAGGGGATCTTGGTGACTGTCTGCGATGGACCACTCGAAGTACTGGTCTTCGCCGATGAGCTGGACTCTGAGGTTGTTGGTTTGGAGGCAGCAGGTTTTGGGGTAGGTGTGTTGTTGCTTGTAGAGGTTACAGTATTTATTGGCATGACAGGTTTCATCTTGAAGGACTCCTGAAGTAAAAAAAAAACAAATATTCACATAGCTCTACTTCTGTGAATGACATATCTTGAAAGGGGACATCGGATGCTCATTTTTCACAAGTTGGTACGATTCTATAGGGTTTTCATGAAATGTCTGCAACATACTATGTTTAAAATTCCTTGTTGGTTGTGTAAAGCAACACCCTTTCACCTTGTCAAACAGATCTATTTACAGCGAACCGTTTCAGTGCATGTCTCTTTAAATTATGAGTTCTGCTCACCCCGCCCTTCTCTTCTCAGCCACCCCCCCCCCAAAAAAAATCCATAAACAATATAAAGTGTGAGACTAACTTCTTCTGGAGGTCTAGCTGGATCACGAACAGTGGGTACTGAACATTCTTGATGTAAATGAGAGCTAGTTCAATGCCTAAGACGTTGTTAGGGGCACTTCCTCTGTTTGTTTGCCTCTTCAAGATTAATCGCTTTATGCCCCAATTGAAGTCGCTTTGGATAAAAGCGTCTGCAAAATGACTAAATGTAAATGTACTGATCCATTCTTGAGTGTTATCCTTTTAAGAAAACCTGCCTTGATTTGTCCCTCCCTCGTTCAGAAAGCAGTCTGACTTAAAATTATTTGCGCAGACAAACAAATTTAGGTGTATTCGGTGGCATACTACCATCAACAACAGTGAATACACGGTGTCCTCAATGGCTCTTTAGTTGGTAGAGGATGAAGACTCATATGTTCCCTTTTACATCCAACTACAAAACACCTGGATTGCTTTTGAGACATTGTTGTCACTACAGCTGCTCGAGCCCAGAGAAAATGGCAGACAGCGTACAACTGATTGAGGGCGGGATATACTAATGCAGGACAGTCTGTCAGTGGTCGTGGGCGGGGCTTGAGCAGTATGATCTCAATGCTCAGAAATTCAAAACGGCTTGATCATTGAGACTATATAGGGTTTTTGGGGATAAAAAAAAGTGAATGTATTTTATCATTATAGGGTGGTTGTGTCCACACACTGCTAATACATTTATATGCAAACACCATGTAAAAGTGAATTTTGCATCCGAGGTTCCCTTCGAATTATAGAGATCAGTAAACTCTACCTGATATGATACTACGCATGAAAAGGAGCAGAAGTTTTGGATGGTTCCGTCAGACATGGCTAGATGGTACTGAGGCGTTAGTCTAAGTTTGCAGCTGTTGCATTCCACTGGAGCACCTTGTTTGCATGCAAACAAAAGAGACATTTGAGTATACTTCAAAAAGAAAATATCATTAAGAATGCAGAATCTTAGTAAACAGCTGGTTACATTACCTGAAGTACTGACAGTCTGAACTTTATTTGCTGTGACACAGGAAGATGAACAGAAAAGTTCTCCGACACCCTCTGTGTTTGGACTGTCCACCATTTCTGCAACCGGGCGCATGGTACGACAAATTTTGCAGGCGACAGGTTTCAAACTTTTCTACAAAGAAAGATTAAATTTTAACAATGCCTTTCAACAAATTATTGGCCTATTATTTCGTTATTCATTTGCCATTACCTTTTTGAAGGCAAAGAGGCAGTTTTGTTTGCAGAACTTCATAACACTGCCCTCTATCTGCAGAGATGGACACTGACTGTCTGTGCCATAGCAATATCCTCCACAGTTCACACAGCTGTTCATGTTCAGCTTATTGGAGGAGCGGAACTGGTTGAAGCAGCTGTTGCTGCACAGCTTATGGATGGAGCCCATCAAGTTCACTTCGTGAGTGTAAGTCTATGAGAAATACAACATTGCCACATGCAACACTTTAGCTCTTTTGAAGATTTTATTTCTATATAGACCTTATAGGCAGGCAGAACTGTCACAGATAAATAAAGCAACTAAAGCATAAAGATATGTTCAGAACAATAGTGTTTTCTACAGAACTATAAAATAAAAATGCAAATGAATCACAAGAACATCCAGTCAGTTATGAAACTGAATATTTTTTTCCAAATCTACACTACATAAAACTTAAAGACAGCAAATAAGATTTGTAAGAACTTAAGCAGCGTTGAAAAGGTTTGTTTCTTGAGCACCAAATCAGCTAATCTAATAATATATTTAATAAGACACGGGGTATTAAAACACAGTAAACCTTTTGATTACTGGATGGATTCCATAGACCAGAGCCTTTGTTACAACATGTTGCAAAAATTATTTTGTCCTTTCATTCACATAAAACAAAACATTGATTTAACTTATGTGCAACATCCCCCCCCCCCACTGTTTTGACATTTCACATCAGGTGGGTAAAGACCTATCAATGTGGGATCCAACTGTGAGGGAACCAAATTAGATTATGTAAGAAGACTTAAAAGAACATGTTTTTCTTTGCAGTTTATTTACAACAGTGTATAATACAATAAATACAGAAAGACAGATCAAATAAAAGACAGAAGGATAAAACCAAATTTTTGAACACAGTCACAGAGATTTGTGCCATTCCTGGAAACAATTTCTCGCCAGCTGAAGACACAAGTGCACATCACACGCCTGGCATTTCCAAGGAGTTTGCTTCTTCTTTCCATGCGCTGCTTTGCAGTGCACACAGATTCGCCGACCACTAGAGGCAATTCTCCTGGTATTGGTGCTCAGCGGAGCTCCTGGAACAGGCACATGGTCACTGCTGGCCCGTTTCTGTGGGATTTTTGGCAACACGCCGCAGAGCTCTGCAATTAGCTGCTCCATAAACTCCTTGTGGGTCATGTTGCCGTATAACTCCTTGTAAACTGTGTAAGAGTTGGTGGCAGCAATGTCCAAGAAGTGTATGAAGATCTTTCTGTACCACTTCAAGGTTTTGTGCTGTGCGGTGTAGTATTGCAACAGCTGATCGGGCAGGTCAACGCCCCCCATGTATTGGTTGTATGCAGTAACAGGTGCGGGACAGGGGAACGACTTTAAGCTCCATGTATCTTGTATCTTCACTCTCCTCTGCACGGTGTCTCCTGTATAGGCAGGATGGATAGTGGAACACACAGACACCTCTCGTGTGTCCATCCACTTCACGAACACAAGCGGACCATTTCGAATCCATCTAATGGATCCCCTGGGGGAATTTTTAGTCAGTGAATTTGGTGCATTTTGTGGGCTGTACTTTCTGTAGTCTCTGTAAGTCCCACAAGCGCCATACTTCATCTCTAACATGTCTGTTAGGAGCTTTGGACTTGTGTAGAAATTGTCCATATACACGTGGTACCCAGATCCCAAAACGTTTCTGTCCAAGAGAGACATCACAGTATCATACGGCAGTCCATTGCCTGTGGTAGTGTTGTTCTTTCCCATGTACACAGAAAAGTCAACAGTGTATCCGTTCGAGGAGTCGGCGAGGACAAACAGCTTGAAACCCCACTTGGTTGGCTTGGCTTTCATGCACGGTGTCATTCCTGTGTTGGCTTTGCATGCCACCATTCTTTCACCCACAGCTAAATTTCGTCTAGGATGATAAATTGTTTTGCATGCAAGACGGATCGTGTCCATGAGGGGTTTGACCCTGAAAAGCCGGTCATATTCATTTGTGTCCTTCTTTTTGTCATTCTCCCTGTCCTCAGCTGGGTGACTCATGTGCATGTTCCATGAAATGGTGCGGTATCTGTCCCTTGACATGATTGTGGCGGGAAAAGGCACAGAGAAAAGACTGCCTTGCCGCCAGTAGTCTTTGATGGAGATCAGCTTCACCATGCCCATGTAGAATACGAGTCCGAAGTAGCGGTACATTTCACTGATGCTGACATCTGTCCACTTGTATTTGCGACCCCTTGCAAGTGACCTGGCGGCCTGGGCATTTGTGTTGTAGCATAGAGTTGAGACTGCATTTTCAGTAAAAAAGAGCTTGAAGAGACTGAGGGGAGTGTACGAGTCAGTTGGCCACAGCTGTGGTCCGGGTTCTCGAGTGGGCACGAATCTCAGAGTCTGTGGAACCACGTCAACTTCAGTCTCTGTTTTCCACGTCAGAGCAGGCTGCTTGCTTTTCCTGGGCTTCTTTGCAACAGGCATCTGGTAATTGTCATTCTCATTTCTGTTTTATGGAGAAAAAAAACGTTGAGCATGATGACAACTGAACACTCGTAGCAAAAACACATGCACATTTATAGCACACTACAATCATTTAAGCCTGGTCAGATAATGGCAAACAAGCTAAAATAAGCCAACTAGCGTAAATAAATATATCACATTTATATGACAGCATTTTCAGAAACTTTCACACTTTCAAAAATTGGGGGTTTCTTGTCATCACCAAGACTGCATTTATTCAAGCAAAAACTACAGTGAAAACAGTAATATTGAGAAATTTCGATTTCAATTTAGCTGTAAATAATTAGCAGAGCTGAATTTTAAGCAGACATTACTCTAGTTTTCAGTGTCACTTGATCCTTCAGAAATCATTCTAATACTTGTTTGGTACATTTATGGTCAGAGCAGAGCAGATTTTCATTTTAAATAGTGATCAAATTATGATCGATGAATACAAAGTTCACAAAAACAGCATTTATTTTTAAAGAGACATATTTTGTAACATTTCTTCACTGCGACTTTTGATCAATTTAATGCATTCTTGATGAATAAACGTATTCGGTTAAATATTTACAACATTTAGATGCATTACGATGTATTGCAATCTATCCTATATCCAGAACAGACACATTTTACTCAAAATATAAACTATAAAAAAATGTACATGCTTATTTAAAAATAACATAACTAAGAAAGTATGAATGACTTACTCATCAGAAAGGGCATCCTCTGCTGGATCAAGGCGCTCTTCAAAATGTGACCATTCTTCATCTTCATCCTGCTCCTCTTCTGAAGAAAAGGTGAATTCTTCCTCGCTGTCCAGGACCGTCTCAAGAGTTTCCTCACACGTGCAGTGTGCCATCTTCCAAAAGCGATGAAAAGTGAATGAATCGGATGAAGCTTGAAGCTATTTTTATCACATTGATAGGGGAACTTTAACCATGCTTGTATGCAACCGTATGAATAGCGTGCTCTGCGGGTGGGGATGAGGCACAAAAACAGTACCTAACCAGACCTGAATCTTTCGAGGAAATCATTCGCATGCATAAATTAAGTGAGACTACAGCGAATTGGAACAGTTTCGTTGTCGTTCTGTCTCTACAGCGTGCTGCGCTGTTGTTATTGATATCTATGGATTCGCAACGTAATCTCACCGTCGTTTGACTGACAGCGGCAGCTCTCTCCTCACACACGCAAAGAGAGAGAAAGTGAGTCTTAAACCACGCAGTACTGACGCGCTAAATGTTAATGGTATTCTTACTTTTTCCCATATCAAAATTATGAAGAACGTTTATTATTTATTATTTCGGATGCTCGCATGCTCCAGGAGATGGAGAATAAGAAGCAAGTGGTAATCCCATTGGCTAGCGCTCAACTCTCCGGCTCCGCCAATCAGCTCTGGCAAAAGCAGACAATGTGATTAATATTCATGAGCCAGACCTCAGAGCGACAGACAATGAGTTACAACAACACCTACCTGAGGAAAGATGCGAGCAAAAGTCGTTTTTTGCTAGTAAATTTAAGCAGATTAAAATATTTATATATACACATACATACTATGGGTGTAACAATACGCGTATTCGTATTGAACCATTCGGTACGAGGCTTTCAGTTCGGTACGCATTACAAACCGAACGGTTCGTTGGACTAATCCTATTATGTTTGGAAAATGAAAGAGCTTAAAGTGTGTGAAATATTAGTGCCACTGCGCTGCTCCATACAGCGTTGCAGAGCCATGGCACATTGTAGCAGGAGTCATTGCACAGATCACGTGAAGAGAGGCACTTTCAATTCAAGCGGTTCTGGTGTAGAGCCTGGTTTATATTCGCCGTGTCAGCACGAGCACGAAAGTACACGCAGCGTGTGGCAAAAATGATGTGAATATTGAAGAAATTATAGCAGACGGAGGATTTGGTTTTCACGCTAAAGTAAAGTAAACGTCAGTTTTTTTTAAAACCAAAGGTGAACATTAGAGCTGCAGCTAACGATTATTTTTATTGTCGACTAATCTATCGATTATTTTTCGATTAGTCGACTAATCTATCGGTTATTTTTCAATTAATATTTTTATTATTTTCTCATCAGTTGATGAATTCTTTAGTTAAACTATCAATAAATAATAACAGTACATTCTGCTATTAATCTATTATTTTATTCAAACCTTTTCTCATAATTAATACTTTACAAAAAATAAATAACAAAGAAAGAAAGTACAGTAAGAAACAAAATAACAATAAAGAAAGATAGCAAGAAAAGAGAGAAAAATAAACAACAATAAAATTAATAATAATAACAATTTTAAAAAAGAAAACAACAATAATTAAAAAATAAGAATAGAGAAAAATACAAAAATTACAATTAAATAATAAAAAAGAAAAGAAAAAGAAAGAAAGAGAATTACAGGGCAGCGATACAATCAATAGAAATGCACATTATGGCTGCATTCACAGTTACTGTTTGGGACTGACAGCAGATGCTTACAGGTGAGAGACTTGAAATGTTTTATTTATTCAGCAGATTAAAACATCTGCTTGAATACATATCTGTATATGAATGAACAGCTGAAGTCACAACCGCATTCAGGACACGAGAGCAGCAGAATCAAAAATGGAGTCATAACACCGGCAAGTTATCACAGCTGACAGCCCGTTTTTAAATAAATAATCACAGTCGAGGCTTGTCCTGTCCATCACACAGTTAAACAACTAACAATGACTTTAAAAGCTTTGTTGGCGAGTGCAGAGAGCGCGTTTGGTGCGCGCGTCTAAGAGCTCATGTGATCGCGGCTCTGATGGCAGCTCCGGTTTAAGATGAACGCAAATCATTTCTCCTTCTCCGTCTCTGTGAGTGCATTAACCCGTCATGATTATATAGGAAACTCGATGTCCCGTGCGGTTCCATTCATTCAGCGCAGCTTTGAATGCGGTTGTGAATCCTGACAATGTAAAGGCGTCAGTGCGGCTATATATGCGGTTCTGACGGTCGTATAATAATAGAATGCTCTATGAAGTGATGTTGCCATACTAGCCTTTACCTTCTACTCTAGAGTCTTGTTTGTGTTAAACATGGCAGAAAAACAATCTTAAGTAGAGATAACTGCAGGCTCGCGCAATGGGCGTGGCTAAAGGTGTGACGCGTCGACGCACTAAATGCTAATCAACGTAATCGATAATGTCGACGAATTGCTGCAGCCCTAGTGAACATGTTGAAATTCTTGAGGAAAAAATGCAAGAACAGTCACCGACAGCCAGTTTAGTTTTGCTTTTCTTTTTGTTTTCATTTTAAAAAGCTTATCTTTGCCGTTTACCTCACTTTAAGGCTTTCTTTTACTTATTTTTATTCCTCTGTGTTTGCTAAACGTTCTGTAATTTAATAGTCTTATATAATATAATACTGCATGTTGTGTATGCCATGCCTCATCTTATTCGTTTTTGTTAATAAATTATGTAAGCTTGTCATTGTATACTGCTGTTTTATTGTTGTTGTGCTTTATAATTAGGAATAACAAATAATCCATCTTTTGTTTTAGTCTTAAAGTGAAAGGTGAATAGATGCAAGCAAAACAGACAATTATATTTTCTTGTAAAAGGTGAAGATCGCGAATTCAAAAGCGAAAGCATCTGAAGTCCGGCTTATAATATTCTCCTTCACAAAATTAAATTCACAAATAATACTAGTGACGAAAAATAACTTTCGTTACCATATAACTATAAACTGCGATAAATCAGCTATAGATCAGATATAGTTAATCAGCATGCATTGATTTATCTCATGTTGTAGCAAAAAAAAAAAAAAAAAGAATACTATTATTATTTATAGCAAGAGTGACCGGTGGGAAGAATGAGTCTAGAGCCCTGATTTGGCATTTCCAATTAATGTAGGGCTGTTACATTCTTATTTTTACTAGGCATATTATTATTATGAAGTTACTTTTATTATTAAATTAAAAGTACAATTAATTTGCCCAGCAATAATTACCACATAACTGGCGCACTGCGAGGATAAAATTAGGCTATTTACTCCTCAATTAAAATATTTTTTAAAACAGGTATATTAGGCTACCTACAATGAATTATAGACCTATAATTAAAATATTAACACTGCAGTCATCAATAAAAATCAATGAAATAAAAAGCTTTTATTTCAAGCACCGACTTTCAAAAACAACCTGTTTATCACAAAATACGTTTCTTTCTTTTTTTCAGTATGTACGGGCCACAAGAGAAATATAAAGGAAATAAATGAAAACAGCTATAGGCTAAACCGTTATCAGAATGTTGAAGTAGATTCGTCTCTCTTTGTCTCTGAGAGAATAAGCGGCGTCAGACGCCGAAAGCTCCATCATAACTCCTTAATCAGTATTTTCACTAAAAGTAGAAAGTGAAAGTCAAAACGGAATGACGATTTTCACCGGCATAAATCTTGCACTTAGTTTGCAGTGTGCAAACCCTGGTGCAAACGCGTGCTTGTGTGATATCCATTGGCTCACCTTCATGGTTTAAAACAGAAATATTTCCAACATTGCGACGTAACAATCGCCCCGCCCCCCGTATCGAAAACATACCGAACCGTGACACCACTGTGTCGTTTCGAACCGAACTGTGAATTTTGTTAAGCGTTACACCTCTAATACATACACACACACACATATATATATATATATATATATATTGACTGTGACTGTGTCACATTGACTGTTTTCTGCATTTCACAAAAGTAAAAGTGGTCACAAATGAAAGCAGACCTATTATAGTTTTGAGTGATGTCTTCATTATATCTGCATACCCATAAATAACAAGAGCACCTTAAGTCAATTAAAAAAATTGACTTGTCAAGCACTTACATATTATTGCTCTTTTTTTAGTTTTGATTGCTTCTATTGTCATCATTTTTAAGTCGCTTGAGATAAAAGCATCTGCCAACTGACTAAATGTAAAAAGGTAGTCATCACACTGAAGCCTCAAGGGGGTTAAATACACTAAACAGTTCTTGCTTCATTTCAAGACAAACGTAACTGTTACCTGATGTGTAACCACTCTAACAGATTCAATGAGCGAAAAAAATAAATACAATTCTAGACTGGATCAAACCAATCAAACTGTTTTTGTGCAATTTATTATGGGAACTCAAAATACTTATTTGAGTTATATGTTTGTTTGAGTACATCAAGAAAATTGCAAAATCAGGACTGCAAAGAGAGTTGTGCGCTTAGCTGAGCACATCTCAGGATCTGCTCTCCCCTCTCTGCAGGACATCTACCTCAAACGCTGCAAAAGCAGAGCTGCTAAAATCATCAAAGACTCAAATCACCCCGGTAACCTCTCTTCTTTTTACTGCCATCTGGCAAGCGCTTCCGGAGCATGAAAAAAAAAAAAAAAAACGAGAGACTTAGGAGGAGCTTCTTCCCCCAGGCCATCAGGCTCCTAAACTCAAACTCGGTCTATTAACATCAACAAGACTCAATTTAATAATCAGAAAGATATTTGCTATTCTCCATCATCCGTATTGCTGCTATGTATATACCCTGTACAACCTGTTTGCACATTCTTCTTGCACATCCCTGCTTATATTATTATTATTTGTTAAGTCTACAGTACTGCCCTGCACATTTTATTCTTCTTTATTTTTTACCTATATTTATGTATATTCTCTTGTGTTGTGTTACATATTTTGCATTGTCCATTGAGCGGACCTGACTTACATTTCAATACTGATTATATTCTGTATAATTGAGTATGTGACGAATAAAACCTTGAATTGAAAAAACACTAAATGGAAGATGTTTTGTCTCGACATTATTTCACAGTACTCAGATCACCTAAATGTAAGGCTTGTTCACACCAACATTTTTGGCACTAATATTTAGTACATCCACTTTTGACAGAAGAAGAGAAATAAAAGGTATCCGGTTACCCAATGTAACCTTGGTTCCCTAAGAGGATGGAACAAGACATGGTATATGTAGATAAAACTTAAATATGTAGATATAAATAGATTAAAGCACTATGAGCAGTGAAAGTGCTGCCGTTGTTGTGGTATGCATACAAGTATAGGAAAGCATTACAAGGGCATGTAAATATTTGTATCACTTTGAACAAAGTAACACCTGGTAGAGCCCTGCACGGGCCTCAAATTTAGGCCCTAGTTCGGCCCTGGCCCGAGACGCTCAGGCCTGTGTCCGACAGCTTATCAGAACTACAGGCCCGAGTCTGATTTTTTCTCTCCCAAAAACAGGTCATGTTTCAGCTATTAAAATAGTTCAGTTTTGTATGTAATGGCAAAGTGATTATATTTCGTTTCGCTTTTCTATTAAGTTAATTTAGAAAAACGTTTGGAGCATTTTTTGTTCGTTAAACAATTTTTTCTTTCTTAAAGTAACGATCAAGCGGCCAGCGGCAGACTGATCACAGGCCCGGTTCTACGGGGTGCAAAGCACCCTCAAATGAAATCAAAAGCACCCTCAGTTAAAGCTGCAATAATTGCATTTTATTCCAGATTTGGCAAATCCAGCGCGTTATGGTTTGTGCTCTGGAGATCGGTTTCTATTTCAACGTGTTTTTGCAGTGTTGAGCATTGTATCCAATCTCTGACATCTCTGTAGATTTCTTGAACCTAACAGCAAATCTGAGGCATTTAAGATCGAATCCACTTACTGCTTAAATTGCCGGAGCTTTTGTTCAGGTGTTCAAAAAAAATACTGAGCAAATGAATGCGATAGAGTCAGCAGAGTAGATTCTGAGAAAGAGTTTAAGTTTTCTGAAGATTCAAAAGCAAAATTCTTTAAGCAACGTTGCATATTTTCCTTCTATGCTTTTCTTTAAAATAAATACTATTTAATTGTTAATATAGCTATTTTTGCTACTTTTTCTATGACTTTTTTTCACAGAATTGTGAGACAAACTCAAAATTGCTAGTTATAAAGTCAGAATTACTATTTATTAAGTCAGAATTGCGAGTTTGTATCTCACAATTCTGAGAAAAAAGTAATTCTGAAAAAAAAGTGTTTATATCTCGCAGTTCTGACTTTATTTCTCTAAATTAAGACTTTGTTCTCACAATTGCGAGTTTATATCACGCAATTATGAGAAAAAAGTCAGAATTGTGAGATTAAAAGTCGCAATAAACTTTTTTTTTTTTTAATCAGTGGTGGATACGGGCTTCCAAACTATTAGACTAGTGCACTGATTAAATATAATGTTACACATCAGACTTTCCCCCAACCATTAACTAAACGTTCATGTAAGACAATGTGTGCATGTGTGAATCTTGCCAAGCCATATTTCGCAATAATATGCTTTATAGGGAGATCGCACGCTCTCAGAAAGGCAAGTCTTGTGCATGCGCATTGCGAATGTCAGTCAGCGGTGCAATCATTTTGTTTTCATCAGCATGGGTTTAAAAATCTAAATTTCACTGATTTGGACTCATGTCATGGAAAATTCTATATAAATATTCACAATGCTGTGCTCTGCAACAATAGACGTACTCGTAGTGAGCAGCAGCAGTGGTCAGAAGTGAGCAGAGAAAACAGTTCTCCTCTCAGAAAACATACAAATAATTTGGCTCCGATGCAGCCTTCTGAGCTCAACACTCTGAGAGTGAGGCGATCTCTCAATCTCTGAGAGCAATTCCGCCCACCGCTATCTGATATGTAGGGAGTCACGAGTTCAACATGGGAAGGCAGTCTCACACCGTGTGCACTTGCTAACTGGAGCTGCCTCAGTGGTCACGCATCAGTTGTCTCTCAAAGGTAAGGCAGCAGCAGACGTTGCAATAAATCACAATCTACACTGAAGTTGCAAAACACCTTATAACCTATGATGTCCGCGATGCGGAAAATGCGGGCGGAATCGCGGAATGCAGTCATATAATCCGTATAACGCGGAATTCATGGAATTTGTCGAAGTTTGGATGAATTAATCAAAAGTAGGTCAGTACACTTAAATCGACTCATGGACTAGTATCTATAAATATTAAGCCGCAAAAACACTATTTAAATATGCCTGCATGTTCTGCATTCTGTTAATGAATGACACAGACGTGCGGTTTCATTTATACACATACATACTGGAGAATGTGTGATGCGCGGTGTATGTATGTTAGAGCACCCTCACTAATTTCATATCATATATACATAGAAGCACCCTCAGTGATTTGATTCTGGAGCCGGGCCTGGCTGATCATAGCCATGTTTGATCAATTTAGCCATTATTTGTTCATTTGTTGCTTGTTGTTTACTTTAAGTTTTACAAAATGTTTACAGAATGCTTCTGGTGATCCCTGCACTTATGTTATTATTAATATTACTGTTTATTTAATGTTGTTGTTATTAACAGTTTTCAGAATAAAGACATGTTTAGCATTTAAAGAATGTTTCAAAATGTTCAAATTCACTCTTGTTATTATTAATTTTGGCATTCATTTTCATTTTTTACAGCAGACACGTAATCGGTTTCAAAATCAAAAACAAAAACTTTCATTATAATCATAATCCGTGATGCACTTCTTTCTAAAGGCGCGTCTAATGAGGAGAGCACCCTCACTAATTTAAGAAGCACCCTCAGTGATTTGATTCTGGAGCCGGGCCTGGCTGATCATAGCCATCAATTTAGCCTTCTCAAATCATTACGACTTGATAAATATGTCTATAGAAAGCAAATTACTACTTAACGAAAACATTTCAATAAATAATTAAAATATCTCCTTACTATTTTGCCCGGACACATTCAAGGTAATTACTTTTGCTGGGGCGTTGTGGCAGGCTTTAGTCTATTGCGTGCATTTGAATGCAGAACCCTTTAGCTGCTCTGACTCTAAACACCGTCGAGCCGCTCTCAGTCGCGGCAGCACGGACTCATGTTGTTTCCACCAGAGCGGCAATTTTTTTTAATCACTAATTGATGGATGTCTAAAATACAAAAATAAGCGTAAAACAGGCCCGAGGCCCAAATGCAGGGCTCTAACACCTGGGGGCTGTTTCATAAAACCTGCAATACGTCAGACTAACTGAAATAAACCTGGCTTTTTGGTAAATTTGTTTTATGAAACAGGCCTCTCTTCATCTAAATTAAAATGTTAACATTTGTCTTGTTGTGAGCATGCCTTTAAGGGTAAAACGTGATTTATTTTACGGCCCACATTTTCAGTAGCGGCAATCCAGTGCAGGACACACCTGCACAAATAGAGATGACCACTTACCATTCCTGTCTTCTGACACACACTGCACTTGAAGCTTAAAGCGCTGAGGCATTTCTGACTGCAGAAATCCTTCACAGTCCCTGACATGTCCACCGAGGCATTGATCACATCCTTCGGGTCAAGAATGTCTCTGCAGGGAAAGAGGCATTTGTATCTATAAAGGGTATGCTAAACACCATTGCTGTACTTCAATTTCATTTATGTATTATTCTTCGTATTTTTAAATAAAGGAGTATGTTTTTATAATGTGGTAAGAGGTTTTAGGGTGGCAAGTTAAAAAGTCCATAAAAAAAAAAACAGTTATTTAAATGCAATACACGGAAGCGTATTGCATTCACTTGAGGAAAAAATCAAAAGCAAGACTTGTAGGCTGCTCTGTTTTTCTGAATTAACCACATTAGAGGTGGTGCTTAATTAGGACAGCCTCTCCGTCTGTCCTTTAGAATTACGATCCTGTGCAGACCACACAAATTTTGGCAGGGCATGAAAAAAAAGTTTTTGCTCTGTTGCAAACACAAAGAAAATTTCTGAATTAACGAAAATAATAAATGACTTAATTATCACCACGTCATTCACTCATATAGAATTACAACAACATAAGATACATTTTTCTTGAAATATGTGGTATTTTCCAACAGAGAAAACTTTTTGCTCTGTTTTTCTGAATTAACGACTTAATTATCTAAAATGCGGCGCGCAGAATTCTCTCTCTTCCCGACGAGAATTTTTTTTTTTGTCATGAAAAAAAATGTTTTTGTATATTTTGTTCTGTTTCAAGCGCGCATTCTTTTCTGCTCGAAGAACCACATTAATTAAACTCCCGAGATCCCTCGGTCTGCTCCGGAAAATCCCGACCCCCACAACTGCCTCCCCCAGAGCTCAAGCGGCGTGAGAGGAAGCAGAAGAGGGTAAGCGCGGAGGTTTTAGCTAACCCACACAAGCCATCCCCACCATGCGGCGAACGTGCTCTTTGAAGTAAACATGGACCACATCCCTACTTCGCCTTTCAAGAGGACTTTAATCCGGTTTTGTTTTACGGAAACATTTAACAACAGGGTTTGAGACATTGGGAGATCTCGTCGAGGGAGGTAAGAGACTGCTGTCTTTAAGTAATATATGGTGTCGCGACGCTGTTGTGGTCTGCATGCTCACCCCTGTATTGTTATTAGAGCGTCAAATTTGCGCAGACACCTCAAGACTTTGCTGTTCATCCCTCCCAGACTAAAAGAACATTCTGATCTGCCAGCACATTGACAGACAGCCACCCCGATTTTTCTCACGCATTACAGACAGGATCCATCTTGACTTTCCAACAAGAAAACAGTCTACACCACACAAAGACTAAAGGCCCTCCCCCTCCCCCACCTCGAGTCAGGACGCCATCACTATCATGCTAAGTGAGATGAACTATCAAACCAGTACACAAACAGACTTGGAATCTCATATGGTCCGTTGTTTCCCTTGTAGTTAGTCACCCAATATTTTTATAAACAGATATAATTCATGCATTTCCATGTAATTAGATTTCACAAACGTAATTCCTATCGACCAGCTCACAGGGGAGGTTAGCACGGCTTTCGTGACTCGATTGCCTTTAGTGGAGATGAGGAGGGCGCGACTGTCAGAAGGCCAAGAGACAGTTCCAGGAGGAAGCCCATCCAAGAGAGACACTGGATCCTGGATTTTGAGGGATCTCATTAATTCAGAAAAGCCCCCACCACAGAACAAATCCCCCTGCTGAAAAATGCCTTCTTCGCTCGCTTTGAAAAAAACAGCACACTGAAAAATTATCTCGTATTTCTGAGATAATTAAGTCGTTAATTCAGAAAATGCAGAGCTCCCGGTCCTGAAACATTTTTATGAGAGACTTCAAACTCACTGATGTCTTAATTTTCATCTCGTAATTCTGAGAACCACCATAATTAAGTCATCTCCATCCTGTTAATTCAGAAAATTCTCATGAAGTGCAGAGCAAAAAAAATTTCCTCCCCCCCTCCCTGGATTTCAAGAATCGCTCGAAATGTATCTCCACCCAGTAATTCAAAACGGACACGTGAGATTGCTGTTCAATTAAGTCAACACAATCATCCCTCAACTCATTAATTCAGAAAAACAGAGCAAATCGCTGTGCAACTTTTTTTTCATGAAAAATTATCTCGTAATTCTGAGAAAGGCCGGCCCCCCATTAAGTCGTTAATTCAGAAAAACACACAAACTCCAAGCAGATATTTTTTCCTGTGGTGGTCAAGTGAATGCAATACGCTGAGCCGCCTCCGTACAATACTCTCTCTGAATGTAAAGACGAAGGAGATTGCACCAGAGAGTGCACTCTCTGCATGCTCCTCTGATAATTTTAGAGAGTGAGCAAGTTCCTGGGTGTACATTTAAAACCTCTCCTGGAAAAAACTCAAAAGCAAGACTTGTAGGCATACTTGTGGCAGTGCCCCCCGTGACATTGTTTCTACAGAGGCACCATCGGAGGTATCTTGACCACCACATTAGAGGTGGTGCTGCAACGCGTCCTGCCGCAAGTCCCTTCAACGAACACTGAGAGCAGCTGAGAACAGAGTTTGTCTCTCTCCCTCCCTCCAGGACAGCACCCGTTTGCTGCAAAGCCGTCTGTCCCTTTACCCACCCGACATTTGCTACATCCTGTGCAGACCACACAAATTGGATTGGCAGGGTCTCCAAGCCAGACAAACAGAATGAAGAGACAGTTCATCCCCCAGTAGGAACTGAACTCCCTCCCGTGCCCCCCCTCCCCTCTTTACCCCACGCTGGAGCGGCTGCTGGAACCCCACCACTACCACCCACCCGCAAACACCAACACACACACTACACTCCACACTGAACAAGCACCGTTTTGGAATTCAACTACCTCTTCTGAATTATAACAAGAAAATTAATAAATTAATTGAACCATTTATCACTGTTAGTTTGTTATTTCACGTCTTTCACTCATATATTTTTTATATTATTATTTGTAAATGATAAAATATTTGTAATAGTTGCAATGTTTGTGTGTATATATATGTATATATACAACATAATATATATTTTTAGGGCTCGTACCAATGGATGTGGTATTTCCCTCCAACAGAGAAAACTGCGCTGATCTTGATCGAATCAGGTGTCTGTTTGAACTCCTGAAAACATGAACACACACACAAAAAAATATATAACAAAATACATATGACAGGCAATTAATACATTTACATTAATTCAGGTTAAATCAGGGGTACTGTAGATGAAATGTAATTTATCTAATTGACTAGTTTGCATTTTAAATACCATTTTGGGTTAATTTTCCAGTTCAGATTGCATTAAACTGATCAAAAAGTGACAGTAAAGGCATAAAACATTCTTTTTCAAATAAATTCTGTTCTTTTGAACATTATATTCAAATAATCCTGTAAAAAATTAAATTGTTTACACAAAAAAATATTAAGTATTTTCAACAATAATTTTTGAAGGATCATGTGACATTGGAGACTGGAGTAATGGTAATTTACTGCAGTAATTTAGCTTTTCCATCACAGGAATAATTTAATTTATTAATATATTAAAATAAATTATATTACTGTTTTATTATATTTTTGATTCAATAAATTCAGCCCTAGTGAGCAAAAGAGAAATCTGTCAAAACCAACATCTTATTTTTTTCAGAGAACTGGTCTAATTACAAACAAATACATTCAAAGACACGGTGAACCAAGATTATTATAGTTTTTAAAATTTTTTATTTGTTTTAATATAGTTTTCAAATCTGCCATGAAATTTAGTTTTGTTTCATTCTATTTTTGTAAGTTTTTTAGTTTTTATTTTGTGAACATTTTTATTTAGTTTTTATATGGTTTAGTTTCAGTTTTAAATAAAGTTTAGCAGAATCAACAGATCATTTCCAGAGCGAATGCCAAATAAAGACTTAGGCATAATTTAACCTTAGTGAGACAAATGTGTAGTAGTGATCGACCGATATTGATTTTTTATAACCGATACCGATTATTTGTACGTTTATGTACCCGATAACCGATATGCAGAACTGATATTTATTTACTGTTTTAAAGTAAATAAATAACAGAGTGAAGTAAGTCCATTCTTCGCTTTGGTTTTTCCTCCTTTCAGTCATCTTAACAACAACAAAAAAACTGTTGAAAATTAACATTTTCATGTAAAATTTAATCTTAAAATTACAACAATAAAAACATTTTATTTATAAAAAGCATCATCAGCAACACTGATATTAACAATAAGCAAAATAATGTCTAATGTTTTCAAATGGAGAAAATAAAGGACAGAAGTCATATCAGCTTCATTTTAAACTACAGTTTTAGGTTTATAAGCTGTTTAATAGACTAAAGAGTGGAGAATAATTCACTGGAATAATATTCTCTGGAATATTGAAATAAGCTATAACAAACAAAACATCGGATTTTATTGCATTTCTTAACTGGCATGTTTTATCAGAATTATTAAAATGTTTTTTTCATTCTAAATTATGAAAACTGCTGACAGAGTGGTTTATCTATGCATTTACACAGAACTATACTCAAACTGCGATCGCTTGCTGGGATGGGTACCGAAACCCGGTATTTAATCGGTCTCGGGGCTAGAAAGACCGGAGTAATACATTTCGATAGAGATGTATTTATTTATATAACCTATACACATTATCAAATTCTATTATCAAATATCAAATGATATTTACCAGAGTTGGCTGTTTTAAAAATAATGGTTCTATAGTAAATGCACGCGCAACATTAATATAATTTAGCGTGTTTCAAATTATTATTTTATTTTATTTGGGCAAGTGCCGTGTTTCTTCTGCAATCTTGTATTCGTTCCTCTCTGAAAAACTTAACACCAGTTACATGTTGTAAAATTACGGTGGCATGTTTGAATAAAAACGTGCTCCACACCACACATGGAGCTTTCCCCAGGCTGAAGTGTGTGTGTGTGTGTGCCTGAGTGAACAGTACACTTTGCCGGGCACGCCCAAACGATGCACACAACATCGGCCGGCTTGGAATTATTCATTTAAACACAGTGTGAGTGTGTGTGTCAATATTTTGCAAAGTGACTTGGATGACAAATTGTTAAATTTGTTTCTTTGTTCCTGTTTTTACATCTTATCTTAAAAATAAAAACTAAAAATGAGAACAAATTGAGGTTTTATATTTAATTAAATATTTATTTTTACATTTCACTGCTAATTCAGCTCCTAATCTGTTATACTCTGTATAATTGTGTATGTGATAAAAGTAGTAATACAAAAAAAATAAAAAAAAAATATTTATTTAGATATTTATTGGCAAAATAATGGTTATTGTTTTTTTTTCAAAAAGTGAATGTTGTATAAAGTTACCGGTGGCCGTGCTGGATATGAACCGATTGTGTGTGTGTGTGTGTGTGTGTGTTCATGGTAAAATGCTTAAATATTGTGTATGTGACAAAAAAAAAAAAATAAATAAATAAATATCGGGTTTTTTTTCAAAAATATCGGTAAAATGCCGATATATCAGTCGATCTCTACTTTTTATTAGATGGTAAAGGTATACTAAATAAATCTACAGAAGTTGCGCTTAATGTCATATCTAATGGTGTGTTAAGATATTTAATTTGAAAATAAATATAGCCTAATTTGGTTATATGTATTATTTCTTAAACCATGATATTGTAACTGTCGTGTCTTGCGCACTTTTCCGTACATAAATCACAACAGCCGCACATAAATCATAACTGGTCTCATGAAATTCAATAACGGCAATTGTTGGCCTATTTAAAGGCTCATATTTGAATATTTTCTTAATTTATGAAGAATTATAAACGTGTGCATGATGTTATATAGCCTATGCATATTTGTTCGAAAGCCTGGCAGAGTGATCACAAGATAGGCCAAGTTTTGTATTGTTCACAGAAAGGTGCGTTCTCATCTTTTTTATTTCTGTTAATTATCATATGTTGCATGTCTTTTTTCTTCAAAGCACCAACTTGCCTAATGTTGGTTTGATTGTTTGGGTTACATTAGAAAATAAATACGTTTGCCTATCTGATGTTGTAGATTAATGCGGGTGCGGTTCGGCTTGCGGTTTTTATGTCAAAACGGTTCGGGTCTGGTATATAAATAAATTAGTGCTGCTGTGGGATAGAACACATTCTGTGGGTGTTCTGTTAAGTACTGCTGGTCGGCGTTTACCAAACAGGACCCATGTAGGACTCTGCTTTAAACTGCTTTGCGTCTCTTCGTCAGAAAACCCCTTGTGCGTGATGCGCCATTTACAGGTTTTTCCCTAAACTGACACACAGCTCATATATTTTTCGCCAAGGGGTGAGAACGTAATGATTCCGAAAACTATTATTTATTTTTGTTAATTATTTTATTTCAGTTAGTTTTTCAATAACTGTTGTTAGTTTCGTTACATTTTTTCAAATATTTTGACTTTTTATTTTATTTCAGTTTACGAAATAGTTTTTTCATCAATCGTTTTAGTTGTCGTTTACGAAAATAACCTTGCTGTGAACACAAAGTATATATATTTTAAAAAAATCAATCCTTAAATGCATTGGTACCTTAACAACTTGATTTAATAAATAAATAAAATGCAGAAATCAGTGGTGAAACTCACAGCTGCTGTTTCAGGCTCATCTTTAATGTTTCCCTCTGGGCACAGTGACACCGACGCTTTCTCATATTCCTCATCCATTGGCTCATCCTTCACCTTCACTGGTAGGGCAGCAGAGAGCTGGGCCACTTGAGGTTTCACCTCAGTTTTTAACACCGACTGTTTTTGCTGGATTTAGATGGAGAGGATTTTAGTATTAGGAGTTTACTTCATGGATTAACAAACAAACTCAATTAACTTCAATGGTGAAACATAAAACAGTGATCGTGCTTACCACGACAGATGGTTCCGTTTTCTCTCTTTTTATGGGTTTAGGGAAAGATTTTCCTGTTAAATAAAAAAATTAGGTAGAAGAAAAAAAAGTCAGCTGTGTTCCTCTGTTCCATTTCGTTAAATGAATAAATGTATAACAAATATTAATGATAAAGCAACATTATGCAGCATATAAAACATGCATTTCATTTTCAATATATTATTAAAACATTCTGAAAACACATATTTAGTAATTCAACTACATTTTGAATTTCATGGAATGCTTTTCCATGGTTGTGAAAATGTTCAGAAATGAACACTTATCAATACACAGAATCATGAATCAATAACAGTAACTACCAAAATGTGTTTGCAAGTCATCTCAATGGGACACATATTGTAACAGGCAAAAAGTTCACACCAACCTGCATCATCTGATCCATCTACCTCCATCCTCCCATCGCGATCCTCAGCCTGGTCCACATCAATTGTCATTTCATTGGCAAAGTCTTCGACTTTAGCGATCACAAGCTCTTCTGAACACTGTGCTGCATCTTCTGCAATGTTCCTCACTTCATTCTTCTCTTCTCCAGCAATCTTCTGCTCAGAGTGTTTCTGTGCGCAATTTTCTTCTTCGTTCTGGTCAGTTACACTGCTCTTTTCTGGTCTGTTTTCTTGGTCCACACCCGGCTGTTGTCTTAAATCCGGATCTTCCTCCATCTCCTCTGGAAGCTTCTCTACTTCCTCCTGCTCCATCAGTTGGCTTTCCATAAGGCTGTTTTGAAGGTTTGGTTCATTTACACCAGCCTCAGCGGCATCCAGAAGGCATGACAGCACTGCATCTGGTTTCACTTCTGAACCAGCTGCATCTCCTGGAAGTTGTTCTGTTGAATCCTCACTAGGCATAGGGACACCTGCGACAGATGTAGAGCCCAGCGGTGAAAAGGTCTCTGTAGACTGTGAGGGGCCAGACCTCACTCCTGAAAGTGAGAAATTAAGACATTTGTTCATAGAGCAGAGTTCAACAATATGAATACCAAACTTGCTTAACCCTGTAAGGCCCATTGTTGTAATATTACAACATCAGTTTTAGCTTCACTAAAATAAAGCTGCTCATTTTTTTGTCTCTCTTAAGACCACATTTACACAACTTTGTTTAGCCTTGCAATTAGGGATGCAACGATACCATTTTTTCAGAACCGATCCAATTCCGAAAAAACTGAGGATCGGCCGATACCGATCCAATCCGATACCAGCTGTGTTTTTTTTTTATATTAATGTAGAATTTCTATACTTCTCTGTGTTGATCTGATCGTCACTCTTCTGTGTGTTAAACACAATCTATTACACAGTGCTTCTCAACAGGTGGGTCAAAAGTGCTGGGTATGCAGCCCAAAAGTGGGTCACGAGATTTTATCTAAATCTGATAAAATGTCACACATTGCTCTTTGTATTGTAAAATACATTCATGACAAAACAAGCAAATACATTTATTTATAAATATATACACTATAAAATTCAAATACATTTATTTTAGATGTATAGCACAGTAATAAGGCAGCAACATATGATAGATAGGACAGAACAAGAAACACTATTATTATTAATATTATCTTTCATTGCGCAAATGTATTATAAAATGAAAGCTCCAATATAGAGTGGCGCAATGCGCATCCCGTGTGCAAAATGATGCTCTTGAAACAACACGGACACAGCGCGCAGGCTGCGCAGCCTTCCGAGTCCGCATAGAAAAGAAATGTACAGAGGGAAGAGAGTGACTGTGACTGTGCGTCAGTTCATTGAGACTTTTCTTTTAACAGTTTTAAATCTCAGTTACTGTGCGCTCTTGAAGAGAGTTTGACTGTAGTAACCGAACGCAACAGAAGTAACCGACTGTAGTAACAGAATGCTTAACGGAGGATGACAGACAGCCGCAGCGGAGAGAAGTTTACGTGAACTTGAATTTAATGACTTAAATATTAATCTTTACTAGGGCTGCACGATATATTGCATGCGATAGTCATGCGCATCTCGTCAGTACAGATGGTTCTGTGATAAGCCGTAAATATCCATCAGCTGTTTTCAAATGGAGTGGCATTTAATACACAGAGCCGTAGATTGCTGACAAGCTACACAATCTCACGTTCACTATCGCATGCGATTCATCTGCGATTCTGAGCGCGAATTGCATTGCTTTTAGTAGCACCCGCACTGATGTTTTGCCAGAATCAGAACTAAGGCAAATATCATTTATTATCTTAATAAGCGCCATCTCTGTGCTGTGATGCGCTCGGAAACCAGATTGAAAACTGTTCAGGTAATTTGAATTTAAGTATTTGTTCAGCCGATTAAACCTACCTTTTTAATAATATTACCTATGAAAGGAAGATTTGATATTGGCCTATAGTTGCTCAGCATAGTGTTATAAAGATTGCACTTTTTCAGAAAGGGCTTTTTTATAGCAATATTTTAGACCAGTGCTTCCCAAACCTGTCCTGGAGGCCCCCTGCCCTACACATTTTGTATATCTCCCTTATCTAACACACCTGATTTGTGTCTTGCAGTCTCTACTAACGAGTTGATCAGTTGAATCAGGTGTGCTGGATAAGGGAGACATACATCATGCGCAGGGCTAGGGGTCCTCCAGGACAGGTTTGGGAAGCACTGTTTTAGGGCTGTAAAATTAATCGCAATGAATTAATCACATGCGATTCTCATCATTAAAGTCGGCTCTGTGATTGGCGGTAAAAATCGCCATCACCTGCTTTCAGATGGAGCGGCTGTTAATACACAGAGCCGTAGATCACTGACAAGCTAGGCAATATTGCGTTCAATATCTCAGATGAATGGCATTCGAATGATCGTATTAATTACACAGCCCTAATCTGTATCTTATTTATAAAATGCCCTGTTGTTTTTTCTAGGTTATGCTTGTTTGTCCAAATAGCTGCTTGCACCATGAGGGACAAGAGATAATGTTCTGGAATGTGTGGGTATTAGTGCTATTAACATGATAACTAAAGGACTAGGGCTGCAGCGATTCGTCGACGTCATCGATTACGTCGACTATAAAAATTAAGTTGATTAGCATTTAGTGCATCGACGCGTCACCCCTTTAGCCACGCCCATTGCGTGAGTCTCCATTTATCCCTACTTAAGACTGTTTTTCTGCCATGTTTAACACAAACAAGACTCTAGAGCAGAAGGTAAAGGCTAGTATGGCAACATCACTTCACTTCACAGAGCGTTCATAGAATGTTGTTATTATACGACCGTCAGAACCGCATATATATAGCCGCACTGACGCCTTTACGTTGTCAGGATTGACAACCGCATTCAAAGCTGCGCTGAATGAACGGAACAGCACGGGACATCGAGTTTCCTATATAATCATGACAGGTTAATGCACCCACAGAGACGGAGGAGGAGAAATGATTCACATTCAACTTAAGATCCACCGGAGCTTCCGTCAGAGCCCTGGTGCCCAGAGAGCGCATTTGGTGCGCGTCTCAGACCTCTCGCGATCGGCGCGCGAGAGCTCTGAGACGCGCACCAAATGCGGAGCTTTTACAATTAATTAACCGTGACGTTTTAAAGCGCGGTTAATAGTAAAACCGGTTAATCGCTGCATCCCTACTGTCAGCTCTGATAAAACTTCCGGGTGTTGCAGGGCTCTAGATTTTTGCTGTTGCACTTGCCCAAACTTTTTTTCTTAGGTGCATACACAAAAGTTAGGTGCACCCAAATGTAATGGCAAAATTGACTAGTAAACTAGCACAATTCTACAAGAAAGGTCATAAGGTAAGTGTTTTTAAGGCTCAACTGAATCTCATGCTCAATGACTTATTGTTCCTTCATTGCAGTCACATGCCCCTCGATGGCCAACTTCAGTTTGGCTTCTTGATCTTTGTCCTTGGCTAAACATTCATTACCCTCTACAACTGATTCTTATGTCTTCATTCAGTGAGGGATGCTCTAGATGTTTCAAACCACCCCCCCCTTAACTATAAAAAAAATCCAAAGTTACCAATAATTTCAATAAACTATATATATATAAATATATATATAAGGTATTTACTTTTTATAACCAATTCTACTATGAAAAATAAATGGGATTTCGTGTTATGTAAGAATCATTTTATACAACCTTTCTTGTTAATATTTTGAATTGTTTTTAGCTTTAATTTTTTGTTTTTTCTTATTGTTTGAAATGTGTTGTATGCATTGCATTTTATTAATTGCTTTATCTTCTTAAATGTAATAAAAAATTTAATTCATTTAATTTAGTTACATTCTTATTGTAAGTCTTTTTTGTATAAAATGGCTGTAAATGACAAAAGTCAATAAAGTAAAGAAAAAACCTGTTCTTTCTGTCTAATTGTCTCTCTCTGTTCTCACATTTTCATAGCCAAATTCTCAATAAAACAGTTTTACTTTATATATTTTACTGTTTTCTGTTGTCAGTCACGATAAATATAAATAGTGACAAACACAGCCCTTATAATACATAACCAGCTCTCCCTTCCAAAAGCTTGACAAAAATTAATTTATAATTTTACTGAGCCGTGGCTGATGAAATCAAATAATACAAGACAATTCCTGTGCTGTGATTTCAGCTATATGTGCATGCAAACTGAGAAGCAATAATAACTCTTAGCCCTCTCAGACATACTGAACAGAGCCGCGTGCGCGCTATTTATGCGCCGCGCGGCAGTACCAACGAAATCTTTTTCACAGAGACGCACTAAAGTTTGTCCAAGAAGTCTAGATTAATATTTTTTAAAAAAGCCGCTATGGGGGTCTAAAAAGGCGCTAAATTAGCGAAATTGCAACACTTGCGCATTTTAATACTTACCTCTCTCTCTCTGTCTGATGCAAGCAGCACGCGCATTTTCAACGCACACACATTACAGGAATTTACCACGGCCAATCAGAGGGGGTGCCCTAATATTTTGGTTTAGAACCACGATATGCTAATGTATGTTCTTTTGAACAACAGAGAGACTTATCAGACTTTTTTTTGTTTTTTCCTCGATGGCTGGACGCACCAGTGCGACCTAGAATTTTGTAGTCGCACACTTGAGAAATTAGGTCGCATGTGCGACCAAATTGGCGCACTCTAGACCCTGTGATGTTTTTGATTCTGATGCCCTTGTCCTGATGCGGTTGCGACTTCAGCTTTCATATAAACAGAATTATTCAAGCAGATTTTTTTATTTTTTAATCTGTGAATATAAAACATTATTTCACTGTAAGCAACTCTTCTCCCAAACAATAACTGTGAATAGCCATAATTTCATTGATTGTATCTGCCCTTATTTATTGTTATATTCTTTTCTTTTCTCTCTCTCTCTTATTTTGTTTAATTATTTATTTTAAATTTTCTCTCTTTTCTTATTTTTTATTGTTATTCTTTTTTCTCTCTTATGTAATTTATTTCATTTTATATTTATTTTTTATTGTTATTTATTTCTCTCTTCTTGTTATCATCTTTATTTATTGTTATATTCTTTCCTTTGTTGTTGTTATTTTTTTTGTAAAGTATTAATTATGAGAAAAGGTTTGAATAAAATAAAAGATTAATACCAGAATTTACTGTTATTATTTATTGATAGTTTAACTAAAGAATTCATCAACTGATGAGAAAATAATAAATAGATTAATTGAAAAATACTCGATAGATTAGTCAACTAATCGAAAAAATAATCGATAGATTAGTCGACAATAAAAATAATCATTAGCTGCAGCCCTAAAAAGGACACAAAATATCAGACAGTATTGTGTGAATGGGTGGATTCTTTAAAACGTGTATGATTGGGATTCATTTGCACTGATATTTTTAGCCCGGAAACGAATCAGTTTAATTTGTTTTTCTTATTTTCTCTATTTTAGAGTGTCACCAGCCAAGAAAGACTGTCTCATTTACATTTATGCATTTAGCAGACGCTGTTATCCAAAGCGACTTACAGTGCATTCAGGCTATACATTTTGTATCAGTATGTGTGTTCCCTGGGAATCGAACCCACAGCCTTTTGCGCTGCTAACGCAATGCTCTAACCACTGAGCCACAGGAACACATATGAGTCTCATCATATGTTTATGATACTGATACCGTCCAAAATGGGAACAGAGACTTTGAGATGGACAAGAGAAGAACGTTTTCAAGTCAAGATAAATGTTTTAAAGCTTTCTTTCAGTTTATCAGGTTTTGCTAATGTTAAGCATATAGATTGAGGATTTCCTAGAAGCAAGGATAGAATAACATATTGTGTACCCACCCTAACAAAATTAGCTGAAATGTGGTGCTTAGTTCACTAAAATAAGTTTAATCTTACCATATCCAAAAACATGCTCACTCTGCTGTTATTTAAAAAAACTGAATATGTGGCGATACGTTTTTAATTAATATTAATCAAGGGACTATTGACTTTTAATGCACCTTATTTCGAAATGTACAGAAATACGTGCTTTCATATGTCCTTCTGTTATGATTATTTCATTTATTCACTGTACTATTTATTACTAATGTCTCATTTTAGTTTGGCTCTAGTTTTGTATTTATTCTAGTTTATAGATACGATAAACTAGAGTTCCTTTACAAATATTAACGTTACACTCCTAATTCAAACCACATCAACCCTTTACAATGGACTTTAGTCTACTGTCTGCAGCAAACGCTTCTGTACTTTTGAAACTGCTGCACAGGGCATGAAGTAAAAGGACTGCAAACATGCATCTCCTTGGCTAATATCGTCACAGGCTAATCATACATAACGTTACCATACCAAACAATATTCCCAATCTCAATACTGCCTTAATTCTATGTTTTGTTTTATGAACACGCCGTTCTATTGTCGTTAGCTCGCTATTCGATAGAAATGAGAAAAAACAACAAAATCCTGCAACATAATGCTTTAAAATATGAATGTAAAGTAAGCTGTAGCCAGACCAAACGTATAAAGGTGAACCACGCTGCAGGGCAGCGAATCTATGCAGAGATGATAAACAACACGCGGGCCAACCTTTTCAACAGTTCAAACACTCACCTTTAAACGCCTGACGTATTCTTTCAACAATCCCTCTCAAAATACAGTCGATAAACAAGCACTGCAAGATGCACGGTTGATTACTTCTGCATTAAAATACTGCAAAAGTGCTGAATCAATAAACTAGCTGGATGGATTCCTTGCTCACCCGCGAAAGCTCTTCCACCTCTGCGTGCTGCAGTGCATTATGGGTGAGGCGCACAACATGGATTGTAGGTCTGGCTCAAGCGGCAACCTCCCGCTCCCTCTCGTGAAGCCAACACGGAAGTGACTAAAACTGCAATTCATCGACTGGCCGCTGGAGGCTGGCTGCAAAAGGGAGTCAATCCCGTAGACTCCCCATGTTTAAATGCCCAATTTTACAGCAGAAAAAAACATGTTTACAGCCTGGTACAAAAAAAATTGGTCTATATAGCAAATTTTTCCCTTCATGAAAACTGTGAGGGGGTGAATTTTTTTATAACTCATCCATTTAAATTATATTAAACCTTGAAATTCGGCATAATTACGGCCACTTAAGTGACAGGAGTGACTTGAATCAGTGACAGCTGTTTCTTTCTGCTGCACGTCACCTTAGCCGCTGAACTAGGCATCTCTGCCGTGTTTCTGCTTTTGTTTTATACAGTCTATGCTTATTTTCGTGATTATTTCTTAAAATGATCAAATAAAATGTCTTGTTGTGCGGTTAATTGCACTAACAGACCGTCCAAGTCCACCCACGTCCCGCCTCTTTGCCCATTTTCGATTATCCGTGAGTGACGCGCTGCTAAGATGGCGACGACCAGCTCCGCCCACTTTAGGCTTCAAAAAGCGTGATGTTTGGGGGCGTGGTATGCGCTGGTTTGGGGGAAAAAATCACGCGCTGAAGATACGGGCGAGTGGAGCGCCACTCAAGAGCGGAAATACGTTACCTCCACTGGCGACGCATCCGCCATGTTGTGTCATGTTTTCTGTGTAATCCAAGCTCAATCTGGAATTTTATCCCCAATTACTTATTTTCCAAAGTAGGTGGTCTCCCTTTCCTACTGACCAGTAATTATAATATTGCTAGAATCCCTTACAATTTATAAAAATTTCATAAACAGCCATTACTTGCATGGTCATTAATCTGTAAGCACAATTTCTCCCCTCACCGGTACTTCATTTGGAACAATCAAGACGTTGTATATAAGAGAAAATCATTGTTTTTTTGTGCTATAGAAATTACAATTGTATTGTATTGTTTTTCAGTAATTGGTTTGAGAAAAACATTTGGTTAGTTTCCCAGTTATTTAACTCGGAAGGTCTTTTAAATTAGGAAGAATTTTTATGTAAATTTGATTTTCCAGTACCTCACAAAGAATTCTCCATTGTCATGGACGCTATTCCTAAAGGAGCTGTTATGCTTTTAAGGGACTCAGTTAGATCACCCAGCACTTTACCTATTTCTTTAAACCCATTTGAAATCCCAGTTGGAAAACTATGCTTTTTGTCACATCCTTCATCACGTAACTATAAGATTAGATCGCTTTTTCAAAAGGAGCTTGTAACAACTCCATATGTGTTGTCTTATTGGAAGAATGTTGTTGATCAGATTGATTGGAGTGTCATTTATAAGGCAGTCCAGTGTGAAATGATTGGCACAAACATATAGGACTTTACAGATTTTTTACTGGGACATTTCCTTTGAAAATGAAATTTATCCAGAGTGTCCTCAGCAACTCAGATGGAGGGATTCTATGGAGACCCCTATGTTCGTTTTTGCATCCCAAAACAGAACATTTGTAATGCCTTTTTGGCTCTGACATTGTATCTCCAGCAGCTACAGCAAGACAACTGTAATGGTTGACTGCTGCTTCTGACTTTAGGGCTGTGTCTATGCTAATAGGGCGGAGAGCGTCACAACTGGGCGGGATAACTCCCTAATGGCGCCAACGTAGTGAGAGAATCTGGTGTTCAGAGAGACGGTTCATAATTTATTGGGATTATAATAAAAATGGGTGGATTTTTACTATCAAGGCTGGTCATTTTCACACACCACAGCCACACACTGTGTTTAAACACCTTACAAAAGTGATATTTGCATAATAGGTCTTGAAGTATTTTGTACTATTATGTAATTTAAAAGAGTTTTATAATCTTTATATAAACAGTTTAGAATGCTCTGTAATGTCAGGAACATTTATACATTCCTTTTATATAACAGCACACAACACTTATCAATTTAGATGTATTGAAACAACAACTTACAATTTGCATACATTGCTTGAGCAAATATTTAAACCAGTGTTCAAATTGGTAAATACAGAACTTGTCATTTCTGTATAAGTGGAATCATATAACACATCAAAATATGAAATGCTAAATAAAGGCCATAGTTCAATTAGGACATTTAAGTAATTTTTGTAAACATGCTTAGGAAAAAAAACATTACTGGGGTGCATCTTGAGGCAAAACAAAGGCACTGATATATTTTAGGATCAGTCAGTGCAAGTTTATTTCAGTTAAAACCGCTAAGAGTTACATTTCAGTCTAGGACTAGGCTCAAGCCTGGTCTGTGAAACCGGAGGACGATGACTTTTTCATTCACACAGGATGCCAGAGGGCGCCCTCGCACAGAAAATCTACATATCCAGTCATAGAAGTTGCAGAACTCGTGACGCTCCAGGGATATGGATAAAAGCATTGTCATAGTTATTGTAATGGAGTAAACAGAAGAAAAACGTTTTGAATTATAAAATAAATACAATAAACACGTCGACACACATCGACTACGACAATGCATAGTTTATCGGTGTTATTCAAGCCATCTCTGGCATTTTCATAATAATTAAGTATATTTATAATCCATGTATTAATAGCCTATGAAGTAGTAGTAGCTTATAGTTAATGGAAGGCTTCCTGCTGCCGTCAAGAGCAAGTGTAATTACTGCATTCACGCGCTCCTCGGATGCTCTCATTTCCCGAGTTGTGCTTTTAAGTCGGAATGTGAAAACAGCACATTTGCATTACTACAAAGATTTGTTGGACTTGTATTATTAGAGCTTTCCAAATTTAGTTCACGTGCATTTTCTCAGTCGGGAAATAATTTTTCACGTGCGGTGCCAGTGATGATGCTTCTTACGTTCATTTCAGAGAAACAAAGGACAAATATTTCAACCGATCGCTCAGGCATGGCACCGAAATCTGCGTTCTGATTCAGTTCTAGTACATACCGGTTACATAGGTACCGGTGCCATATTGGTACCCAACCCTAGACAGCAGCCTGGGTGCTACTGGGTTACAGAGGTCTGTCTGTGTTTGTAGACCTACAAAACAACCTCTTAAACAGCCAGTGTCTTTTTCCTCTTTAAAGTTGTGCCAGTACGTTTAATGAATAGACATTAAAATACTGTGCTAATTCAAACTATTAAATAATTATTAAAACATACATAAAGTCAGCTACATAATCAAGGTTCTGCAGTTCCAGGTAAAATGCAATGGTTTCATCAAATAAATCTCAAAACCAGAAATGGGGATCTTTATAGTTTATTTAAAAAATTGGATATAATCATGTTGCATCCAGTGCTGCACTCAAGATTTCCCAAGCTGCCACATCACGTCACACTCCAACAGGACTATATAGAAAAAAAAACAGTCAAAATTAGTAATCTGGTTGCACAACAGTGGGTTCTCATCTTTGATTAATAGTAAGATTAAACCAAAAGTAGTCTCTTCGTATGATATATAATATAATATAACAATTAGACTAGGGATGTTCATTTTAACCGTTAACCGACCGATAAGAACTTTGACCGATTAATACAATCAGTTAAACGGTTTAAAGTCACTTATTTATTTTATTCAGTAATTTATAAAAAATATTTTAAAAGGTTTGCTGCATGGTTAAAATAAGCTACGCGTATAAAAGAACTAAGTTTTTTATAGAGAGAAAGAAAAAAAAAAAGTTGCATATAAGTTACATTTTCTTATTTCATTCAGAAATAGGCCGACACAAATTACAAACATTATAATAAACACTGTAATCATAGCTAAGCTATTTTAGTTCCCCTCACTCCACAACAAATCCTTTCAATTAACAGTAGGCTAGAAAATAACAAGAATTAAAAATGTAAGAAGCTATAAATGACAAACCAAAACAAATTAATTTAGGCTAAAACGAAACTGAAACCAATGTTGGGTCTCTCATTCGACACAAAATCATATGTTTCCATATATGCCATGTATTTGAATGACAAAATATTATTAACTTTTTATGTAGGCCTACTTCACTCGCGTTCCAATAACCATGTAAAAAAATGTTTTGCATAACTTCACGGCGGTACGGTGATAATGGTTAACGGCAGATTTGACTACATATTTAAACTGAGCAGTGTGTTTTTTCTATATGTTTGACCGATTGTTTTTTATAATGATAAATTAACAGGCTGCATTGTGAAGGTAGAATGCTTAACTGTATGCGCATGCGGCACTGGAGCAATCACTTGATTTTTCCCTCTTCTAACAGTGGAAGCAACTACTCCTCTTAGTCATGAAGATAATCGGAATTGTAAAAGGTTTGCTTTTATTTTATACTTTCACAATAAAAACCTCTTTGCTTTTTTGTAAAATAAGCCAAAAAAAGGAGGATGTCGCTTTTTGCCGTCTGGTTTCCTTTCGCGCAGCACACAAATTAACTGAAATTCTGCATACTCTAAAAAAAAATGGTTAAAAACAACCAAATTTTGCTTGTTTTTAACCCAATGGCTGGGTAAATATAGGACAGAACACATTAATTTTACCCAGCAAATTGGGTTGTGTAATTAACCCATCATAAAGGGTTGATTTAACTCAGCTAATGGGTTGATTCATTCGTATTATAATACTAGCTTTTTTTTTACTTTATGCATAAATAATGTTTACAGATTAACTTAAATCCTCTAAACTTTTGTAAAATACTACGCAACCACTGGTTTACATAACTGCCTTTATTTCTCATTTACAGCTTTGTTTATCTCGTTTTTATGTAAGCGATACACATTGTCCATTTAATCTCGTTTAACAAACATTAGAAGTAAAGATTAAACCACTTTGTAATTCGGTTTCCACCATAACGGCGCTGGTTCTCGCGCCCGAGCTGGAGTCGTGTTCGGCAGGAACTGCTCACGGATAAGATCGCCGCCCTGCGTTTCAATAGCCTTCATAGCTTGCCCAAAAACAAACAGTAAACAGCTTTATTACTGTCATATTTTTACATCCAAAGTAGTTGAATTCAGTTGAAAGCATCAGACTCTTCATCACGCAATAAGACCGACGTTCGTTTAGTGATTCACACCGTGCACCTAGTATGTTGCTGTGCATAAAATGTAACTATATACAGCACAAAAACGATTTTATCAATAAAAATGTACACAAATCTGTATTTACCGAAGAAATGCTTCAATTCGATGGCGCTTAGAACTGCTCTCTCCAGAAGATGACGCAAAATCCCCGCGATAAATAACCCAACCACTGGGTTACTCTGACCAAGGATCTGAGTAACACTAAAAAAACTACCCAAACATTGGATTGTTACATTTGACCCATAGGCTGGGTAACACAAACTACCCAAACACTGAAAAATAACCCCCAAAAAATGACCCAAAAGGCTCAACCCAGCATTTGGGTTAAAATAACCCAGGTTTTTTTTTTTTTAAGAGTAGGCTGCTTGTTTCACAGTTTTTATTTAGTTTATTATTTAAGTGAAAATATATTTCTAGTATAGGCCTATTTATTCGTTATAATATATAGCGCCTAGCTTTATTATATTTTTCTCCGCTTGCAGAAGTGCTGCATGTGCGTGATCTGATACTATGATGACCATGTGTATCCTCATGTTCTGTTTGCTGATTTTTGCACATGTAAAATTAATCCCCGGAAAACAAATGTTTGCATTTTTAACGGGTCACAGACACCTATTCTTTCTGATTTTATTCAGTTCTAATTTAAAATATTATTGTCGGTTAACGATTAATAATCGGTTAACCAGAGTCGGTTGTGAAAAATAACAGAAATGAACATCCCTAAATTAGACACTTTTCTTACATTGTCATTCTTCTATAATACTGAATCATTTCAGAGACCTGCACATTATTGTCCACAGTACAGGAACATTCAGTGCCCATAGTGCTCAACTGCTGAGAAAACAGGTTCCTTGATTCACCTAAAACAAAAATAAAAAACACATTTTACTCCAGCAAACAAACACATGCAGGATCTTCATTTGCTTGTCATTGTGAAGTGTTTGGTGAGTGCCTACCCATATTTGAAAGTATATGATGCTGCTCAACCTCCTTCAATCACCCGAGGCCCCTGCAGTGAGAGAAAGGCAGTGAGGATACAGATGTAAACCATTGTACAGAGTCCTACTTTAACTGCTTTATATGACTGACTTGCAGCAGGCTATCAACATTAACAATACTTAATACTGCATATAAGAAAACATTTGCTAAAAGTTTTAGTACTTTAGAAAATAAATTATAACTACTTAAAGTCAGTGTAAAGTCAATTAAATGCGTGTTCTGAGTTTGTCTCACACCACAGAAAAATGTATTAACCACCCAGCCAAATTTGAATGGCAAAAAAAAAATAATGCCAAGTAAATTAAAAAGGTATCAAAATCTTGAAAAAAATAAGCAGTATTCTCTGCTCTCAAACGCTGGCAGCGTGTCCACTGGCGGCACTGAAACCACATCTACTCACGGGAAATCAGCAGTCTTTCGTAACTGTCTTCCTCTAGCAGCTTATGTAGACCGAGCTGTTTTGTAAATGATTGCAACCAGGTATTATGCACTGTATAAGGTATAAGCTGGCCCTGTATCGATATTGTGGCACGTGTGCAGCAGTGGACCGCACTTCATTTAATACAAGATAACACCATTTAAAATGTTTAACAACGTTTTAATCTGGCCGCAGAGGAAAACACTACTGGGTTGCCCGATATAA
>JAPDDN010000111.1:0-2500 GCA_027422405.1 Ptychobarbus kaznakovi
TCTCAATTTGTGTCAAATCATTTAGAAATATTTATTTCCATGCGAGATATTTCAGGGTAAACATATTCTAACAAAATATAGGTTAGAAAATGTCAGCATTTTTTTTTTGCTGCTGTTGTTTTTGTTTTTTATGATTGTTCTGGTAAGGTATTTTTTCCAGTAATGCTAATTTGTTCTGATTTTTTCAGTTGGTTGTTTTCTAGAGTCTGTTTGAATTGTTGCTGCTTGTTTTGGAACGACAGAATATTCTAAAGTAACACTTCGAATGTTTGCAAATGGAATGTTCTCTCAACATTCACGGAATGTTTTAAAAAAAACGTTGAATTGTTCAACAGTTCTATCTGATTATTAGACAGACTTCTATCTGTATTAGACAGAGCTGTTAAACGACCACAGCGAACAATGAAGAGGCAGAATGTCAAAATAAAAGTCTCGAACACATCGGCCAAACAGAAATACTTATATATATATTATATCTAAACTTACATATCAGCCTTGGAGATATATCAGTCGACCACTAGATAAAATATTTTACAGTTAAACTGAAAAAAAGCTAATTTAAAATATTAATAAATGCTATAATTTGATATATGACTGATTGCCCATGATCTCTATAGTCTGTGCTGCACACACACACACATGCTGCTGCTCACATGTAGCTCTGGGGGGGGGGGGCACAGCATCCCATAATGCCAATCAATAACGCTTCTGATTAGCAGAATCACTACAGGAAGAACCCTTTATGTTTGAGGAAAACCAGAAACCTGCCAAGAACATCTGCCTCTACATCAACAGAAACAAACCTTTGAATTTATATTCTTCTTTCAATTGTGACATTTATATTTACATTATAGGCTCTCTTATTAATGTGCTGCTGAAAAATATTATATTTAAATTTGCATTATTAATCTGTTATATATTATATTTATATATTAAGATATATTATATACAAAAAATTGTTAATTGAATACTATATCTTATTATTAACCATTTAATTTTTTATTATAAATACACTATATATATTAATATTAAGTATTATAGTAATACTATATATATTTATCTGTTTATACACCATGGTAATATTTGTTTTTCCTTTCATTTATGCAAGAAAAAAAGTACTTAAGATGAAAATTGTTCATTAAATTATTATGAAAATAATTCCCTAATAGGCTGCATTTTCTTAATGCAAAACATTATATTAATAATAATTTCTATAGATATAATTTGTCTTTATGGCGTTTTGTGCATTCACCCTCTGACACATACTGTGGATTGAAATGATTAATAAGTATAAATAATTATATTGATAACATTCAGACAGTGAAGCTGCACGGGACACTAAACGGACGTCACGTAAGGAACGTTTCTGTACAAGCGCTTGTTTAATTCCCCGAATGCTGTCTGGCTTGTGTTAGATGCTGGCAGTGTGGAGTGGTTTCGGTATCTGTGAAGTGCAGTGATGAGGTCATGTGACTCTTATCGTATTACACACACACACACAACACACTCACACACACCACAAAAACACACACTCACAACACCACCACACACACACACACACACACACATCACACTCACACTCACACACATCCTCTCACACACACCACACACACACACCACCACACACTCACCACACACACACACACACACATCACACACTCACACAAACCACACACACAACACACCGCACACACTCTCACAGACCACCACACACACACACACACACAAACACACACCACACACACACACACCTATCAGCGTGGCCAGAGGCAGTGCGGTCGGTTGGAGAGAACCTGATGATGATCAGATACTCGTCGTCTCCGAACGCTCCTGGACCTCCACGCACTTCTCCGTCCCCACATCCAGCTCCTCCAAGTGTTTGGGCTTCTCCGGGTCACGGATCGTCCGAATCACGTCTGCAGAAACATCACCAACACAGCTCTCAGGAAGACATGACAAGAATTTACCACAATTTACATCAATATATACCATATTCCATACAGCAACACACTGTTTGTAACTGATGTACAAGTACTGTATAGGCACATATTATGGTAATGATTCTGTACCATGGTGTATATATCGATTTACCATGGTAATACCTTTTTTTTTTATTGTGGACATGTACCATGACAATATGATGGCATAAGTACAAGGTAAAAATATTATATGGATATGGTAATGATTCAGTACCACAGTGTCTATAAAAATACCATAGTATTTGCTGCTGACACCATCAATGTGTCATGGTAATACCTCTCTTTTTATTATTCTGCACATGTACCGTGGTAATATTATGGTATCCTTTGAAGTACAGGAAAATATTATGGTATATTATTATGGTAATGAGTCAGAATTATAGTATATGTTTAAGTACCACAGTATTTCCATCTGACACTATTACTGTGCCGTGGTAATACCTAATTTGTTTATTTAGGACACGTACCATATTAATATCATGGTATTCTTTTTGAAGAAAATATGTTATATGAGTATGGTA
>JAPDDN010000111.1:7500-17500 GCA_027422405.1 Ptychobarbus kaznakovi
TGCAGTGTGTTCAACACAAACACCCCGGTGAGAAAACAGCCCCCCGAGCAAGGGATGCTTGACCACTATAATAATCCATATTCATGACGTCAAGGTTACCTCATAGAAAAATAGCCTTCTTTTTATGTTAAATAAAAGCAGCTGTGGTACACACCACATTTAACAGAAATAGGTATATTCAACAAAACAGACACAAGCTACAAGTGAACCTTTTACATGCCGAGGTGAAAGACTTCAGACGCTCAGCATTAACTAAACTATTCAGATGTAGCGATGCATAGTTAGAACTGAGCATACTTTAAACATTCAACGAACAGCGCATGATCTTAGTGGTTAATGTAGCCTTGTGCTTCCTGTGCTCACATGACGCAGAGGTTAGGCGACCGTGTGACAGAAATGTGCGCTCAGCATTAACAACACAATACATATTCATATGCATAATCAGAACTGTGCTTGCTACCTGCACTCTTGTCTTCTTTATCAAAAACGGTCCATCTCAACTGCTTGTGGTGGGGGGGTGTGTGACCGGATCTCTCACGGTGGACGAGTGGGCAATATTTAAATAATTAATTATTTTTTTTTAATTAAAAGCAAATGACAAATACGAAGAGATGCAAATCAAATACACTCGTTTTTCAAATAGCCTACAGTAGGTTTATTTATCATATATACATTTATTTAACATCGTTTGATTAACATTAATGACATAACAAAACAATAGACACCATCACAGATTTTGTAATGGTTTTACTGGTTATAATGGGACTTGTATTGGTTTTAATGGAAACTGTAATGGTATCTGTTGGTCTTTACTGGTAACTGGTCACCTTCTATTGGTGGCTTGTTAAACCCAATAAATCCTACTGGAATATGTCCCAAACTCACTGCAGGAAACTTGTTTTAATGGTGAAGCTGATGGTTGTAATGGTATTTGCAGTGGAAACCGTTAGAATTCTCTGATGTTCTATTGTTTGTTTCAGAAGGGTAGTCTCAAGACTGCGGTCCCTTCTTGAAATCCCCAAAAGAATGATATAAAGCGGAGAGTTCCGGTCCTTGATTCTGATTGGTTGAGCTGCGTTCTAAACTGTTGTAAATCACTCTACAAACATACACCTGTGTTTACATTTGTGTGTTGATCGCTCGGCAACCACAACCATTTCTGAGGAATTGTTTGGCGGAAGAATAATGTTTTTATTAATATCATTACACTTTATTAGCTTTGTCTTATTTTGTGAAACCTTGCTGCATATATGGAATAACCGTTTTATAAAAGCAATAAGCCACGTGAAGCCGTGGTTTACATTGAATGTATTACAGAGCTGTTATAAATTCACCGTAAACTACAGCTTCTTGGGTCTTATTGCTTTATAATATACTGACACACATCTCCGGTTTTCACTTAAAGCCATAACGGACTGCATCTGTGACCCTGGAGCACAAAACCAGTCATAAGTTTTATACATAATCTGAATAAATAATCTTTCCATTGATGTGTGGTTTGTTATGATCGGACAATATTTGAAAATCTGGAATCTGAGGGTGCAAAAAAATCTAAATATTGAGAAAATCACCTTTAAAGTTGTTCAAATGAAGTTCTTAGCAATATATATTACTAATAAAAAATTAAGTTATTATATATTTACGGTAGGAAATGTACAAAATATCTTCATGGAACATGATCTTAATATCCTGATGATTTTTGTCATAAAATGAAAAAAGTGACAGGTTTTGTGGTCCAGGGTCACACCTCGCTCAGCCCTGCTCTGCTCTGTTGATTGTGTGCAGACGTGACGGAGCTGCTGTCTCTGAGGCCGCTGTCGTTCGCTGACGGCTGCTGTGTGCTGCTGCTGAACACACGTCTGCTGCTGCAGCTCCGCTGGACGGAGGACACGGCACAGCTGGAGACCCTGTCCTGTGTGCGGCTCGCTGCACCGCTCCAGACCGAGGACGCCTGCTCCGACTGCCGGCTCTGTCGGGGGACGCTCTTCATCCTCCTCCGGACCGGACTCACACGTATCCTTCAGCGTATGATGCACATGACCCGGTCATCATCAGTCAGATATCCATCAGGCGTTCTCTGAACCAAACACTGACTCTAGAGATGACATGTTTGTTTATGTTCAACCATGAACAGATTTGTGTTGTTATTGTACATCAATGAACCAGTTGGACATGACTGGATGACATTTCAAATATTTTTTCATAATAATATATTATATTATAATATTATTTAAAACTAATACTAATATATAATACAATGTATAATTATACACACACGTACGCACACACACACACACACACACACACGTACGCACACACACACACACACACACACACACACACACACACACACACACATACACACAAACACACGCACACACACATACACAAACATTTATTTTGGATGCGATTTGACAGCATATATATATAATTTTAAAGTATGTTTAAAGAACAGTAATTATATTAATAAAAATGTACAGTACTGTGTAATATTCATAATAATTGTATTTATATATAATATATTATAATAGTATAATGTTATTTAATATGTAAAGTCTGCACTTATATATAACATTTGAATTAATTGCAGCTGTATACTTTAATATTTTTATTATATATTGTATGTTGTTCTTAAATAGTACAAATATTATATTAATATGAACTTAAGTATATTTATATATTGTATATTCTTCTTGAATATATAAATTATTAGTAAATATTCTCTTTCTCTCTCGCTCTAAAGTTCTTGAAAAAAAGACATAAATTCATACTTTTATCCAGCAAGGATTAAAATATAGCAAGTGACAGTAAAGATATTTGTAATATTACACAATATTTCTATTTCAAATAAATGCTGTTCTTTCTACTAAATCAAAAGAATCCTTAAAAACTAAATGTATTATGATTTTTTTTTTAATTATAATCAGCCAAAACTTTCAAAATTGATATGAAGAACCATGATTAATAACTGAGCACTAAATTGGCATAATAGAATGAATATAATATTACTAGTATTATTATTACAACACATGTATACATAACCAAAATGAAGTCTGTTTTTAGTCCAAATAAGATTTCTTTACATTAAAAAAAATAATAAATATCTGTTTTTAAAGTCAGCACAAGAAATCATAATGTAAAAGAACTGTATATGTAAATACTGTATTTATTTATCTATTTTTGCGTTCCAATCATGATTTGGCAGTTAAATGCTCTTCGTTGTGGTCTTAATCTTCTTTTGGCTGTGCTGAAATCTGATCTTTTCTTTAACGCGGTGTCAGATGTGTTTGACAGCACTGATGGGAAGCTCTTGGCCTCGGTGGATTTCCCCTCATACTGCGGTCTAGCAGACGTCACGTCCTTCTGTCTCTTCCAGATCTCACAGGATCTGAGTACAGCTGTGAGCGTCACCCGGCACAACCAAGCCCTCGCCGTCGACCTCAACCACTACTTCAGGTGCGGAGTCTGCCTGCTCTGACACTTACTTCTATTTACTAGTTGTTGTGTTCTCCTCACTATGTTTTAAAAATATATATTTTTTATTGTATTATAATTGCAGCTTTATGGCATTTATTTTTTGCCAAGTGAACTGCAGTAGATCTTCCATTATTTGTTATATTTCATTTATCTCTGTGTGTGTGTGTGTCTGTGTCTGTGTCTGTGTCCGTCCGTGTGTATGTGTGTCCGTCCGTGTGTGTGTCTGTGTCTCCCTGTGTCTGTGTCTCCCTGTGTCTGTGTCTCCCTGTGTCTGTGTGTCCCTGTGTCTGTGTGTCCCTGTGTCTCCCTGTGTCTGTGTGTCCCTGTGTCCCTCTGTCTCCCTGTGTCTGTGTCTCTCTGTCCGTGTGTCCCTCTGTCCGTGTCTCCCTGTGTCCGTGTGTCCCTGTGTCCGTGTGCCCGTGTGTCCCTCTGTCCCTCTGTGTGTCCTCTGTCCGTGTGTCTGTCCGTGTGTCCCTGTGCCCGTGTGTCCCTCTTTCCGTGTGTTCCTCTGTCCCTGTGCCCGTGTGTCCCTCTTTCCGTGTGTTCCTGTGCCCGTGTGTCCCTGTGCCTGTGTGTCCCTCTTTCCGTGTGTTCCTCTGTCCCTGTGTCCGTGTGTCCCTCTGTCCGTGTGTCCCTCTGTCCGTGTGTCCCTGTGCCCGTGTGTCCCTCTGTCCATGTGTCCCTGTGTCCTTTTTTCCCTGTCTGTGTGTCTCCGTGTGTGGAAAACACAACGTCTCAAATGCATTAAACAGCACAGATATATTCGTTGTTTGCCGTGGTGGATCGATTTGATCCATGATGGACATTAAGGGCTGATTAAGAATTAGTAAGATTGCATGAAGTTAATTAGTCGTTAATGAATCCGCTTTAGTCTCAATTGTTTTGTTAGGTTATTTCAAGTCAGGTTTTGGACTTTAATCCCCGCTTTTATTAGCCCCCGATCTATTTCTTATGGTGTTTTTTGTGTGTTTTTCTCTCCAGGAAGTATCCAGATCATCTTCATTGTCGTTCAGCCCCTAATCGTCCGTTTCTCAGGCCCACTGAATCATGGGATCAGGACAGTCTCGCGAGCTCCGTCCACAGCCTGTCGGTCCTGGATAAACCTTTCCAAACAGACCGGTACTGTATATATCAGCAGTGGCCTGTTGCATGAAGCTAGATTAATAAACTCTGAGTTTCAGAGCAGGTTTAGAGTTGATAAAACCAAATAAATCCAACCTGGTTTAGATCAGGTTCAGCGGGCTCACAAAGCTCGATAGAAATCTCTGTCAATGCCGGGTTGATCCAGAGATGGTGATTAACTGTTAAAAATGTATAGATGTCGTTAGGAAAAATATAATTCATTTAAATGAAAATATCTGACTATGCAAAAGAATCGCCTTAATTAAATAATTTATATAATAGGAATAAAAATAAAACTATGTTTACATACAATATGTCTGTGTACTGTGTATATTTATTATGTATATGTAAATACACACACATACACGTGTATATATATCAAGGAAAAATATGTTAGATTTATGTATTAAATATTTATATATAAAATAAATTATATACACGTGTTTACATACAAATACGTTTCATATTTAAAAAAATATGTACAGTATATACAGTACATATACACCGTACACACGTATAGTATGTAAACAAACTTTTATTTTATTATAGTTTCACAAAGAGCTCAAAAGAAAATACATAACGTTTAGTCATTTCAAAAGCTTTATATATTGAAACTTCTAGGCAATGTGTGTATTTAAATTAATTCGCTGACGACTTTGTTTTCGATATCTAACACAATGCAACCGGGCTCTCATTTTTGCGCGGCTTTTAATCAGGACGTAAACGAATGACAAAATCTTCCCTCAGAGATCAGACCTATTTATTATTAATCATTATATATTAAATACATGTACAAATAATAAATGACATGAAATCCATCTGGAAATGTCAAACCGATTTTGAATCTCTTTTAAAACTAGATTTGATGAAGATGACGCATAGGTCATACAAGACTGACTCATGCATTCTTGCTCAAAGGGGAAGACCCTGAATGCATGTTTACAAGATTACTCTTTCTGTCAATCATATTTTATTGGACTGTCCTGCTTTTAATGTATGTAGAAAACTCGTTTATGAAGTGAACGCACTTAAAGAGTTAAGTATAATTTTACCAGAAAATGTTTTAGAATTTTTATGAAATCTGACCCTGGAGCACAAAAGCAGTCGCTGGGGTATATTTGTAGCAATAGCCAAAAATACATTGTATGAGTCAAAATTATAGGTTTTTATTTTATGCCAAAAATCATTAGGATATTATGATCACGCTCCATGAAGATATTTAGTCAATTTCCTTCAGTACATATATCAAAACTTAATTTTTGATTAGTAATATGCATTGCAAAGAACTTCATTTGAACAACTTTAAAGATGATTTTCTCAATATTTAGATTTGTTTGCACCCTCAGATTCCAGATTTACAAATATTGTCCGATCATAACAAACCATGCATCAATAGAAAGATTATTTGTATTATTATTCAGGTTTCAGATGATGTATAAATCTCAATTTAGAAAAACTGACTTGTATGACTGGTTTTGTGCTCCATAATATTGTAAAATATAACTTGTGTTTGTTTGTTTGCTGGTTTTTATTGTATTTTTGTAAGTGTTTTTGCCTTGAAAATATCCTAAGATACTGACACGGCATTAAATAAAAATATGCTGCTACTACAATGTGTTTTTGTTCAGGTCATGGGAGGCGCGTCTGTCTTCTCTGTACAGTCGATCTAAAGCTCCGCACCGCCCGGCTCAGGGGTCGCCCTGGTTCACAGATTTCCCTCATGTGGAGTGCCGTCGGGCGGCTGCCACCGCCACACTCTCGCAGTCCTCCGTGCAGCCAGGGGGCGCTGTGACAAGCTTCGATGTGCCGGACGGAGCGGCCGCAGCAGGGCTGAACGTCTCCGAGTTCTCTGCGCTCGTTACCTTCGTGTGTCCTGGGAACACAAACACGGTTCTGGCTTACTGGGATCTGGAGGGTCAAAGCGTGACGTATCATCGCACAGACGCCCCCGCCGTCCCCGTCCAGAGATCAGCTGAGGAGCACCTGTGTCTGTTACTGAAGCGTGAGTCTGACCTCTGACCTCACGAGACAGAATAGCCAAGTATATCTGGTGTGCTTCTGATGCGCTGGCTAGAACGGTGATCAATGATTTATTTAGCTGGCAAACCTGTCAAGAGCATGCCCAGATTATGTTTTAGCACAAAAAAATACAAAATATGAAGCCTATTTTTAGGATCATACATTTCTTAATTCTATTTATCCCCAAAAGTCCCATTAAACTGAAAAAAAGTAATTCATATTGCTGTAAGGCTATAAGCATTTATTTATTATCGCATTTATTATCGCATTTATTTATTGATGTATTTAATCATTTAATATTTTAATTAAGCATTTATTTGACCATACAAGAAAATCAAAAATGTTAATGAATGCTTAAACAATGAATTCCTAATTGTATTTATTTTATTTTTATTCAAGCTTTCATAATTAAAAAAAGATTTGATTATATAATCAAATAAATGCTTAAAATATTAAATGCTTTAATACATAAATAAATAAATGCTTAATGAATTCCGAAATATTTTTATTTTATTTTAAGCATTTATTTATTTATTTACTTATTCTTTAGTTGTTTACAGTATTAAGCATTTTCAAATCCCAACATTTATTCAAACATTTCTTCAGTTATTTAATCATTTATTTATGCTTTTAAGCATATCAATATTTAATTATTCATGTATTTCTTTAGGAATTTATATCAATATTTAGGCATTTGTGCATTTATTTATCTATTAATTATTGATCTATGTATTTTATTTATGTAAGTTTTATTCAAATATTTTTTAATCCTGCATTTATTTGAACGCAAGCATTTATTCAAGCATTTACTTATTTGTGTATTTAAGCAGTTATTTATAAAAAAAAAATGCATTTTCTGAAATTCATTTATTTGAACATTTTAAGCAATTTACAACATTGTAGTATTTGTTGTACTGCTTTTTTAAATAATCGTAATTGTATTAGTAATTATATTTTTTTACTGCAGAGCTAAATATTTCTATTTTAATTATAATTCAAAATAAAAAGAAACATACCTGAGAATAATAATAGAAATTACTAATATGGCTTCATCTATAAATTCATATTTATTTTGATTTATATGGTGCGGTGTGACCTGGACATGTTCATCATGACATTCAGCTGATATAAAAATGATATTTGAGTCAGTGTTTACAAAATGATAATTGATAATTGCATGCGCTTTATTTGAACAGCCCTAGTGGTATTGTGGTGCAGTGATTGTAATACCATGATATGATGATTAATTATATATAATGTTACTGAATGATGGTGTTTATCTCTAATACCATGATGCTAGTAGAGTACATGACCCAAAACGGTAGGATGTTTGTCTTAGTGTAATTGTGTGTGTGTGCGCGTGTGTGTGTGCGCGCGCGCGTGCGTGTCCATGTGTGTGTGTGTGTGTGCGTGTGCGTGTGTGTGTGTGTGTGTGTGTGTGTGTGCGCGCGTGTGCGTGCGTGCGTGTGCGTGTGTGCATGTGTGTGTGCGTGTGCACGTGTGTGTGTTTCAGCGTCGGGTCTGTCCGTGGTTCTGTTCTGCGTCACGCAGGACGAGCTGTTGAACCGGCTGATGGTTTTTGGCACGGCCGGTACGGTCGACTCGCTCTGTCATCTGAACGCCTGGGGACGCTGTTCAATACCCATTCATGCCCTACAGGTACATAATCACACACATTATATACAGTAACTCTAATATTGTTTATGCAAACTCCGAGAATGAGGCATTAAAGTGCCCCTGTTATGGGTTATGAAAGCTTCATATTTTGGTTTTGGGATTCCCCAACAACAGGTGACACGCATGCAAGGTCAAAAAACACTTTCATTGTCTCATAATATGCTTTTATTTTTACCTTATTTGCTCAACGACTCCCAAACGATTATTTTTTCCAAACCCCTCCTTTGCGTGACGTTACTCTGCTGTGATTGGTCGATTTCATTTAAAGCAGGGTTTGAGAGCTTTTATCACTCCTAAAGTGGCACCTAGTGGCAAAGAATGAATTTGCATTTTCATTTTAATAAGTTTTCCCAGGTCAATATGCTAATGTTTCATGTTGACGTTAAAAAGAAACGGCTTGGGATTGGTTTTAGAAACGACTCGTTTCAATGATTCAGACTCGACTCTTTCTTTCTTTTGAGAGACGATATCTTTATATACGGTGCACTTTCAGATTCAACACTTCGCCGGATGTGTTCATTCACTTAGAGCTGTTACACACTGCATGAACGCTCCTCTTCAAAAATCCATTATAGGGGCACTTTAAACCATTAAAGCACCACAATGCATGCTTTGAGTGTCTTAAAGGTGCATAACACCCTAAAAACTTATAGTATATGCAACTTCAGATTTTTTAATAGCTGAAGCAAGAACTTTGCTGCATTGTGTGAAAAGCCTCTCTATGATATATGTTTGCTCTGATGTGATTTCAGGCCGGCCTGAAGAACCACCAGCTGGATACGGTTGATTTCTTTCTGAAGAGTAAGGAGAACATCCTGAGCCCTGCGTCTGGGTTTGTTCTGTCCGATCAGACGCCGGCCGTCTCGACCCAAAGCCATCTGAGGAGTAAGACAGCGCTTTAATGAGCTCCTCTGATCACTAACGACCTTCTCCAGCCACGGCAGCTCAATTAAATGCTCTTAAGACGTCTCCTGACGATCTTCTGGGTCATTAAAGGGCAGGAGAAACTGTGTAAATGTGCGGCTGAGAGCGGCGTTAATGTGCCTCTATTTGAACTCATGACCTCATTGGTTGTGTCATAAAATGCATCCGAGTTACAAAGAAATATAAATAAGCATAATAAGCATTTTTTTTGTTTTTATATTTTACATAATGTATATAATTAAAATGATATAAATATTGTTATAATTATCTAAAATTAGTTACATAAATGTATAAATAAATGCTTATTTATATTTCTTTGTAACTCTGATGCATTTTAATATATATTTATTTAAATATTTTATATATAATCGACTATAATGTGTGTATACATTTTAAATATACTATATTAATTGAAAATATTTTTAAAATATTATTAAAATGTTTGTATAAATGTCTACACACAAATATATATAAACATATGTAAACATTTCAGTTATGCAGAATTTATCATAATTAATTAACTATATTTAATGTTTTTTATTTAAAAATATACTTAACTTTACTATAATTAATTTAATATGTTTTTATGTAATTATGTGTACAAATTAATCATTAGGTATATAATTGTAAAAAAATAAATGTTTTTATAAAAAATTATATTTTAAATAAAAATCTACATTTATTTAAAGTTATACATTTTTGTAAAAATCAAATACAATATAAAAATATACAGGTAATTAATTTACCTGCATGTATTTGATTTGTTAATTAATTTTAGTAA